>BHFT01011146.1:12500-19402 GCA_004320025.1 Laticauda laticaudata
TCACTTTGTTCAGTGCTGTTGTAACTTCAACCAGTCACTAAATGAACTGTTGTAAGTCGAGGACTCCCTGCATATAAAATCCCCAGTGATAATAGGTGCTGAGATGTCTATGCTGGAAAACTGGAAGGATAGAAAGATGACTATTTCCTTTTAAATTTTATTTATCTTGCCTTTCTTAATCATTTTTTGTAAATATGGGTAGTCCTTGACTTACAAGAGCTCATTTAGTGACCATTCGAAGTTACGGCAATGAAGAAAGTGACTTATGACCATATTTCACATTTATGACCATTGCAGCATCCCTGTGGCTGCACCAATCAACTTTGGACACTTGGCAATGGGGTCATGTTTATAATGGTTGTGGCGCCCCTTTTGTGACCTTCCGACAAGCAAAGTCAGTGGGGAAGACAGATTTACAGCGGTGTTACTGATTTAACAATTGCATTGATTCACTTAACAAACATGGCAAGAAAAATTGTAAAATGGGACAAAACTCATTTGGCAGATTTCTCACTTCGCGCCATGAATTCCAGGCTCAGTAGGGATCTACCTGTATGCAGCTTTAAACGTTACTCAGTATGCACTTGGAGTATATAGAAAACTGCTTATATTCTTCATTGTGTGTGTGTGTGAGAGAGAGAGAGAGAAGGAGGGAGGGAGGGAGATAGAGGAGGGAGGGAGAGAGAAGAGAGAGGAGAAGAGAGGGAGGGAGGGAGGGAGAGAAAGAGAAGACAGAGAGGGAGAGACAGAGACAGAGACACAAAGAGAGAGAGAGAGGGAGAGGGAGAAACAGACAGAAAGAGAGAGGGGGGGAGGGAGGGAGGGAGGGAGAGAAGTACAAAAGCAAAAATGATGCACCGGCTGATTGCAGCTTCCAAAGAAGCCACTTGACACTGGAAATGATATGGCTGCTTTAATGGGTTACAAAAATGGAGTTTTGCATGCACCTCTTTCAAAAGATTTGCACAGAATGTATGTGTGTGTGCGCATGTGTATGTGTGTTTGTGTATAGTAGGGAAGGAAAGAAAACACGGGTATCTGTTTGCGTGCATCTTGGCACAGCCTCCTTCCTTTCTTCACTCCTCTCCTTCTCCTCCCCCCCTCCTTCCTTCCGTGCTTAGCAGTAGGATATTTCCCCCTTTCAGACATGTGCATGAATTACATGATTCTCATCCATGAAGCCAACAGCAGCCACAACATCCCAGAATGACCTCAAAGTGGCAGCACGAGCTATGACATCTTTATGCATTGATGCATTGGAATTCTGATGCCTGTTGTAAATATGTAGGTCAGAGACTTTGCGTGCAGCTGTTCGTGAAACACATGGTCTTAACGGTTTAAATGCCTTCCCCCAATGCCTTTAGATGCCACCAGGTGATATGGCTGCCTTAGTCTTTCCCTGGGGATTTTTTTTTTTTTTAAATGTGCTTTCTGGCCCAGTGCCAATTTCCAAGGAATAACCAAAGCAGAAGTCCTGGATTTTAAGGAAGCCTCCATTCAGGTGGTGGTATAAGTCTATACCGGTTTTGGCCTGGGTTCAAACGAACTGGGTAGTAAAAATGCTACTGTTCAGCCAAAACAGGGAGTAAAAAAAAAATGCTACTTAGTTCGGCCAAACCTGTATTTCCGACGATTCAGCTGGGCGAGGATCAGCTTGTGCTGTGCAATTTAGTTTAGCTAGAAAAGAGCAGGAAACATGGGAATTTTCTGGCTACTAGCTTCATCTAAATCGCGGCAGCACAGTTGATTCTCCCCCCCGACATACCTTATCTCAGAAGGCTTCAAAATTGGCTTCTTTTTTTCAGGGCCCCAGGAGGCTTCCCAAAGGCTAGTAGGCAAAAATGAGGCACAGGGAGGGTGCTGTAAAAAGGGGAAAAAAAAAAAAACCCACCCAGTCACAGACCAACCCAGTCACACCACCCAGTCCAACATGCCACCTGGCCATGCCCATCTAGCAATGCCCCAGAACCATTAGTAAAAAAAAAAATTGAATCCACCACTGCTTTCATTGCCAACAGGAAACCAACAGCCCTGCTGAGCGAATTTTGATCCCAGTGCAAAAGCTCGAAATAATACGAAACCCCGAGCAATCATCTCAGTGGTGGGATTCAAAATTTGTTACAACTGGTTCTGTGGGTGTGGCTTGGTGGGCGTGGCGGGGAAGGATACTGCAAAATCCCTCATTCCCTGCCCCACTCCACTAACCTGCATTTCCAGCTCCTTTTTCTCCTGTGCAGGGCAACCTAAGGAGAAACCAGCCGATCAGCTGGGACTCAATGGAGGCAGAGAATAAATGGGGTTTGGCGGGGCCAGTCAAGAGGTGGTATTGCTGGTTCTCAAACTACTCAAATTTCCGCTACGGTTCTTCCAGAAACTGGTCAACCCTCCTGAATACCACCTCTGCATCATCTTCACTGCCCCCACTTCCCTTCTCCAACATCTGTTTTCTGTCCAGTAAGGACAATTTCCAACTTTGGGCTACTTCTTCCTTCTCATCCTGTATAGCCACCTCATGTACCTCCAGGTGGATTTCTGCCCATCTAGCATCCACTCAAATCTTCTTAAGAGATTCAGGTATTCAATTCCCACAAGGAAAGAATGGGTGGCAAATAAACTCAGTTTCATTTCTGGCTCGAAACCGCTTCTAAATTTGGGGCTTGAGACAGGAGAAAAATAATGACACTTTGGGGTGTCCTGATTTGATAGGTTTGTTATTGTAGAGGCTGTGGTCACGTATTTATCTTTATTCTACTTCCCTGAGAAGAGTTGGCAGTTAATGCTTTTTTCCCTTTACCCTGCACCTCTCTCTTTCTCTTTTTTTCCTTCCCCGTTTTCACACTGTCTTTATTTTCGCATGCATTTTATATTTTGATAAGTTCAATAAAAGATAGATGATAGATAGGAAGGAAGGAAGGAAAGAAGGAAGAAAGGAAAAGATTAATAGTTAAATTATATATGTGTGTGTGTGAGAGAGATAGAGAGGTGGGGGTGGGAGGGAGGGAGAGAGAGANAATTATATATGTGTGTGTGTGAGAGAGATAGAGAGGTGGGGGTGGGAGGGAGGGAGAGAGAGACACACACACAGAGAGAGACAGAGACAGAGAGATAGATATATATGCTGAACAAAAATCCGCATTGGCAACAGGAAAGGCATCTGGCCAGTAAACACTCAGCTCAGTTCAGTTGCCCAGACTTCACTCCACAAGGGATTAGGGGGTCATTAAAAGATGATGATGATGACAAAGAGAGAGGGGGGGAGGGAGAGAGAAATAGAAAGAGATTCAGACACAAGTAGTCCTCGAGTTACAAATATTCGTTTAGTGACTATTCAAAGTTACAAAGGCCCTGAAAACATTGCATTTATGACATATTCCAGGGTCATGTGATTCCCCTTTTACGACCTTCCAACATGGCAAGTCAAAGGGAGAGGGGAGCCAACTGTGTTAGGAACATAACAACAGCAGAAATTCAATGAACTGCGATGGCAAGAAAGGTCGTAAAATGGGGAAAAACTCATTTAACAACTGCATCACTTTGTGACAGAAACTCTGGGCTCAATTGTGGCTGTAAGTCGAGGACTGAGGACTACCTGTATTTTGAAACTGGCATTTGGACAACTGGCTGTGAGAGATGGCAGTTGGTGGAGAATTCTGAATCTGTATTTTGACCCGTTTGGAGGAAGACTGTTGTAATACAATGTCCACTTGTGGAAGGAAGGGAATGACAAGATATGCAGATCATCGGAATGACACCGAATTAGAGGTTCTCCCTTACTATTCTCAGGGGAGGGGGTGGAGGGATGAGTTACTGTGCGTGTTGTAGGTGCCTTCGTGCACTCTGAAAATCCAGCTCTTTCGAGGGCCTACTCTGAGCCTGAAGTATCGACACAACATTTGAGGACGCCGTCAAATCTTGTCTCTATCTGACTTATTTCCGACATGGATTAGCAATATCCTCTGAGGCTGTAGATCAAACATGTCAAGGCTGCAGCAAGCTTTGCGTTTTATGTTGAGTTCCCTGCAAATATTTTAATATCTGTTTAATTTTATGAGTCCTCTTCAACCTCGGCTCCTTTATCTCGTTTTTCTGTCTCTGGTGCTTCTTCCCTGGTGAAGTGTGCTCAAGACAAAACAGCCACAATTAAACATGTATGAATATTCCACGTCATTGTAGTGCTTTTAAAGTTGTAGCAACGTTTCAGCAGAATCTCATCTGCCATCATCAGGCTTCTGTATGGAGTTTGTACATGTGGGTCCAGGTCTCACAGCCGTTGTTTTAAATTTGAGGCTACGCTATTGCTGTCCAGGATGTTTTTTTTTTTTTCTACATCCTGATGTGTTGGGAGTGTTGGTCTGTGTTTATTGAACTTGGAGTTTGTTTGATTGGTGTTTCTGGTTTCTTCTGTCTGTTTGTGGCTTTGATTGGCTGCAACACCTCTGTTCCTGTATTGGAGGCTTTCAGTGCAGCTTGGCTTCACGTGAAAGACGGCTATTATCTATAGGAAGCCAGGTTCATCTGGGCTTGGGCCTTTGGGGGAGTGTGTTTGAGCTGGAGTATCAAGGGAGTCTGTTTTGCCCAGGTGTTTGCCTGGCTTGTGGTGTGGAGATCTTTCTATTTGAGAGTGCAGGCTTCCAATGATTGACAGTCTGAGAAATCATCTCTTTATTCATGCTATATATATAAAAATATGTTATATATATTTGTTTTAAATTTCGTGGGTACTTACATTGTTGCTATCAGCTTCCTTCGGTATATCCCCACGTCATTGTAGTTTGCTTTTAAAGTTGAAAGCAACGTTTCAGCAGAATCTCATCTGCCATCATCAGGCTTCTGTACTGAGTTCGTCGTGAGTTCAGACTTTCACAGCCGTTAGTTTTAAAATTGAGGATAGCCTACTGTTGTCCCAGGATGGTTTTTGTCTGGCATGCCTGATTGGTTGGGAGTCCTTGGTCCACGTTTATTGGTCTTGGAGTTTGCTGTGTTTGCTGTGTTTGTTGTCCTGTTAACACACCCCAACCAGACACCCAGATGAAACCTAGCTTCCTAATAGATAAAAGCCGTCCTTCACGCGAAGCCAAGCTGCACTGAAAGCCTCCAACATAGAACACACAATGTTGCCAGCCAATCAAAGCCACAAAACAGACAGGAAGCAAACCAGAAACACCAATCAAACAAACTCCAAGTTCAATAAACACAGACCAAGACTCCCAACCAATCAGGATGAAGACAAAACCATCCTCAGACAACAGTAGGCTAGCCTCAAATTTAAAACTGAAACGGCTGTGATAGCCTGACTCACAGACAGACTCAATACAGAAACCTGATGATGGCAGATGAGATTCTGCCGAAACTTTGCTACAACTTTAAAAGCACAACTATGATGACGTGGGAAAATACCCGAAAACTTTACGCCAAATAGACAACTCTGCCAGGCAAGGTTAAACAAGAAGTTTGATGCCAGGAAAATAGTTTTGGAGTCACACAATGACACTCATCCCAAGAATGTCCCTTTGTAGGTCAGCAACATTTTGCAAATCATAAGAACAGAGGAAGAAATTGCTGAAGACACACAATAAAAGAGAAATAGCTAAAGTTGTTTGAACTAGGAATGTTCAATAGGTCTCCAAGAGAAAAGTTAAAGCAGTTATTTCTTTTTCTTGTTTGTTTGCTTGTTTTCTTTGTTTCCTTTGTTGTTAAATTTATTTGCCACCTATCTTTCGACAGGTTTACTCTAGGTATGATAAAAAGGACGTAAAAGGAAGAGATTTGTGAACACTCTTCCTCTCTCCTTCCCCAACTTTCCCTNCTAGGTATGATAAAAAGGACATAAAAGGAAGAGATTTGTGAACACTCTTCCTCTCTCCTTCCCCAACTTTCCCTTCCTCTCTTTCCTTCTCTCTCTCCCTCCCCCTCTCTACTCTCTTCCTCTATCTCCCTTCCTTCCTCTCTCTTCCTCCCACTCTCTTCTTTTCTTGTCTCTCTTCCTCCCTCCCTCCCCCTCTCTAATTTTCCTCTACCTTTCTTCCTCCCTCTCTCCTCCCCTCTCTTCCTCACTCCCTCTCCCCTCTTTTTCCTTCTCTCTTTCTCTTCTTCCCACTCCCTCTCTCTTCTCTTCCTCTATCTCTCTTCCCTCCCTCCCTCCCTCCGTCTCTCTTTTCTCTCTCTCTCTATTTCTCTGTTTTTCTTTATTTTATTTCTTCTGGAAAAAGAAAAAAATATTGGCAGTTGAGTTTCACTCCTTCATGGCCATATCCACGTGATTTTTCTAGACAAGAGTAGAAAAGTCATTTGCAATTCCCTCCTGGCCTCTCAAGCCCACATCCCTGAGATTAGCGAGTGGGGTCCCATCTGAGTGTTAACCAAGCTTGACTTTGCTTAGGTTGGCCTAATAAACAATATAGACTTAATCTGACTAAATAAAATTTCAGCAGCCTCACCCAAGAACGAGAAACAAAAGCTTCTTCATAAAGGGAACACAGCTCAAGGCATGTTCTCTGCGATCCCTGATCTTCCATTGCTTTGGGTTTTGTTCATTTTATTAATTTACTAGCTCGATATCCATGCTTTGCTACTAAACTATGTGGTGAGGCTTAGTTTTTGGGGAGGAAAATAAGGGAAAAAAATTCTGCCTCTGCCTACCAGCATCCATTAGTATTCATCTGGCTAACGTCCTGTCAGTGGGCGAGAGAGTTGAGGGCTGTTTGTAAACTGAAACAATATTTGCTGTATGAGCAAGAAGGAGACAGCAAGGAACCTGGGCATGGCTTAGCTCAACTGTTCTGTATTAAAGCTGCTTGCTGCCGTGAAACTGAAACTCCTCTGTTTGTGTTTTGCATTTGGAACAGATTTCTTTTCAGGTGGGGAGGAGGAGTAGAACTCCTTAGCATCAGAGCATGATAATA
>BHFT01011147.1:0-23824 GCA_004320025.1 Laticauda laticaudata
TCTGGAAAACATGGAGAGTGTCTGTTTAGAAAAATGTTTAATAGTGGACAGGACCAAGGTTTGGAGACTCCTAAAGGGTGGAAAGGATAAGTCACATGCTCAGGCAGTGGTTCCCAAGTGGGGTGGTACCCGCCCCTGGGGGGGATTGCCTTAGAGGGGCACTAATAGGCAAGGGAGTGGCACGGGGACAATAGGAGGCAGCAGGGGGTGTTCAAGGCAACCGGCCTGCAGGCCACCCGACTGACCTGTGCATCACTCCAAGAGCCAGCGCCTCGAACGACTCCCCTGCCGCCTCTTAGTGCCTCCTCTGCCAGCCCCGTTGGGGACTCTGTGGTTAGCAGGGGGGCATTCGAGGGCCGGCCCTGCAAGGCCATTGACTGTTGTACCTACAGGAGCGCACCGTGCGAATGAGGCCAGCACGTTGGGAAAAGCTGCCGCCACCGCTTTCTGTCCGCCTGTCATCCATCCATCAAAGGTCTTGTCTGCCTGCTTTCCTGCCTACCTACCTACCTACCTATCTATCCGGGGGGGGGGGACCTGATGCATCAGATTGAATGAGAACCTAGTTTAGACTGAGGCCCTTTTCCACATTGAAACAATCTTTGCCAGCACCATTGCAACATGCTTGGCTTTATTCAAGTTTTGTGGACGAAATATTGGTCAAGACTATCAGGAAGCTCCCACATTTTGTTGAGAATTTTAACCATTGGACCAGATCTCACCCAAAAAAATTAACTGGTAATATTACAAGGAGAACACCACGCATACTCTTCTAGACTCTGCTGGAGCAGGTGATGTATGTATATGTATATCTCATCTTCTCCTCTCTCCCTCCCCTCCTTTATTTCTTTTTTCCTTTCTGTCCCTTCCCATTCCCCTGTTCTTTGTCCCTTTTTCTTTCTTTCCGCTTTTCTCTTTTTCTTCTCTATTCTCTCTTCTCTCTCTTTCTTTTCTCTCCTCTCTTTTTCCTCTCTCAGGCTCACCCCATTGACTTGATGCACTGCTCCCCTCGGACTTGCTTGGGCAGAATCCTTTCCGGTGCGGCAGGCTCAATGGGGTGGACCTGGTGGGCTGGGCACTTAGAATGTGGCAGGTGGCAGCCCAATATTGAAAAATAAGAGGCAGGAAGTCACAGAGGTCGGTATTTTTTGCTGCAAAGAATCACAAAGAGCTTCTGGTTGTGCCATAGCGAAGGGAACAACACATGTCAATGTGCAATTCAGCAACATAAATAAAGAAATAAAAAATAAAAATCAAACCAGAATCGGTCCAAAAGCATGTCTTTGATTAGATTCTATTACACTGTAGTGGGGGCCACACGAGATCGAGTTTGTAGCACAAAGGGCGGCAGTGGACTGAAAAGTTGGGAACCACTGCTAAAATGGTGGAAAAAGAGAAGAGAGTGGGCCCAAAGGATGACCTGAGAGACCTATACATACCGCCCTCTGTAGCTTAGTGTTTCCTTTATTGTGCAAGACATCGTATCCATGTGGCTGTACAGACTCCCAGGGGCGGGTGGGGGGGGTCTTAACTAACTTTGTCGGCTGTTGTCTGGAACACATGGCCTCACGCTGTTTTTTCAGAGGCCTTTCTTATGTAGAATACTCTGGCCTACGCTTAATGGCCGCGTTAGCAAAGGTGAGAAGGCTGAGTTTTCTGCTCTGAGTTTCTACTTCTTTAAGGGGAAATTATAGCATTCTGCCTTTGTTTAATTATTTCTAGGATGTTTCATTTTCTAGGAGTGGGTGGGTGGCTAACTTCCTAACATTAACAGTGCTGAGCGCATTTAACATGACTAGGTGGGTCTTCTCCCTCATAAAAAGGCACTTGTTTCGTTCCCAAGTGGCAAATTTTATGATATCTTCAAATTTGGAGACCACAAAAGCAGCTGAAGGAACATAGGCAGAGAATTAAAAAGCCCCTTGTCACACTGCACAAGCGGATGGATAAGAGGATGTAAAACGGAGAAAAACACTTGCCGATTGCGTTGGTTAACGCGAATGCTTCCGTTCGTACTACGCCCTCCGTTTTGCCTCCTCGTCTATCTAGTCCAGCATCCGTCTGATTGACATTATTCATCCGCTCAGAAAGGTTTTGAGCTGCTCAAACTTTTGAAGCGGAAAATGTAATTCCAATGCAGCCTGTTTCTGCATCCTCTAGGCAATACTGAGGGACATCCGTTCTGCATACGATTACGCATCTGCTATATGTCCGCTAGGCATCCGCTGCGCATCCGCGCAGACTCACATCCATCCAGGCGGTAAAACGGGAACGCAGGGAGGAAACGGAACGGACGCGCCAGCATTAGTAGGCAGCGACGGAGAAAAAGGATGAAAGCGGATGCAGCTCCGCATCCGCGGACAATCCTCGTCTGGCATCTGCTCTGCATCTCTACGCATCTGCTCTGCATCTCTACGCAATCCGCTCTGCATCCGCTCTGCAATCCTCTACGCATCCGCTCTGCGCAATGGTGCGTCACTGTCCATCCACCTTCCATCCGGCTAGGCTTCTGTGTCCGCAATGTCCGTTTTCCATCGGCTCTGCATGGCTCCCCCCGTCGTTTCCTTTGTCCGTGTTATCTGCTCTGCTTATGCAAATTTTTGCCCACTTTTGAAGAGCGGATAACAAATGGATGGACACATTAGTATCTCGTCTGTTGTGTCCTTTTTACAACACGTTTTTGCATCCGTTGGACAGTGTGACAGGGCCTTAAGTTTAATTTAAAAAAGTGGAAATGCAAAAACTTATGAAAAGAAGAAATATATGAAGATTATACAAGAAAAGGGGTATTATAATGTGGAGTAGAAAAACCTATTTTCATTTAAGCACTCTTTGATGCAGAACAATAACATTTTTGAAAAGTATTGATATACTATGCTGCGAAAAAAATAAAGGGAACACACTTAAAGAACACAAATGTAACTACCAAGTCAATCACACTTCGGTGAAAAGTCAAACTGTCCACTTAGGTAGCCACACTGACTTGACATCAATTTGCAACATGCCTGTTGTACAAGATGGAAATAGACAAACGGGTGTAAAGCATAGGCACTTGGCAAGACAATCCCCATAAAGGAGTGGTTATTGTCAGGTGGTGAGGACGAAGGCTACTGTAATCGACGTTCCTATTGATGAGCTTATCTATTGGAGCTGATATGGTTGTTGGATCACAGCATGATATAATCTGTGAGAGTGTCGCACTATAGGCAGGTGCTTTCACTCAAGTGGTAGCATGAGATGGAGTCTATAATCACAACATAGGTACGTCAGCAGCGTCATCCAGGGATGGACATAGTCAGAATGCGGACGTTGTGGCAAGAAGGTTTGCATGTGTCTGTCAGCGTAGTTGTTTCAGAGCATGGAGGCTCTACGACCGGAGAACAAGGCCAATACATTCAGGAGACATGGAGGTAGGCCATAGGGGGCCGAACAGCCAGCAGGTCAGGAGGCCGCTACCACTCCACCTTTGTGCAGGAGGGGACAGGCGAGGTGCACTGCCGAGAGCCCCTGCAAAATGACCTCCAGCGGGCCACAAGATGTGCATGGTGGTCTGCTCAAATGGTCAGGAAACAGGCTCCTGCAGGGCTGACGTCCACAGGTAGGAATTGTGCGTCACAGGCCCAACACCCTGTAGATGTTTGGCAATTTGCCACACGAGAACACCATGGATTGGCAATTCGCCACTGACACCGCGTGCTCTGCTACAAGAATGAAAGCAGGTTCACACTTTGAGCACATGTGAGTGCCGTGACAGGGTCCTGCGAGATGCTTGTGGGAGAACGTTCTGCTGGGTCCTGCAACATCCTCCACCATGACTGGTTTGGCAGTGGATTCAGTAATGGTGTGGGCGGTGGCATTTCTTTAGGACCCGCGCAGCGCTCCATGTGCCTCGGCCAGAGGTAGCCTGAAATGTCATTAGGTACCGAGATGAGATTCTTCAGACCCCTTGTGAGACCCATATTCCTGGTGCGGTTGGCCTGGGTTTTCCCCTAATGCAATCCAAATGCTAGACCTCATGGCAGGAGTGTGTCTAGCTGTTCTGTGAAAAGAGAGGATGAAGGCTTGAGTGCTGTGGACTGGCTCTCCCGTATCCCCAGACCTGAATCCGAATTGAGCAACAGTTCTGGGACAATCATGTCTCGCATCCACCAACTCCAGCCCTGTGCATACAGACTGTCCAGAGAGTTGGGGATGCTTTCCGTCAGGTGTGGGAGGAGCTATATTCAGGCAGACATGCCCACCATCTCATCAGGAGCATGCCCAGGTTGTGTCGGGAGCTCATACGCAGGCACGATGAGAGGCCTAAAGCAGATACTGAGGGTCCTCACTGTACCTGGCACTTGATATTTAGAGGACATATTACATCTCAACAGAGTTGGAGTATCTACGCCCTGTAGCGTGGTTTCTTTTCACAGACTATAACTTTTGAGCCTAGTAAGCTACTAAATCGACAGAACCTTCGATGTGGGTTGTCTAAAAATTGCTCCAATGATTTCCATTGATAAGTTTCTTCGTGTGATTTTTGATGGTCAGCAACATTCATCTATAATGACAATTGTATTTCTTAATGAAGAGAATAAGAATATTTCATTCATTCAGATCTAGGATGTCTTATTTTTGTGTTCCCTTTATTTTTTTGAGCAGTGTATTTAGAACAAGAAAAACATAGACTGGAGTACTTTTATTATGTGATAAAATCTGTTGTGATCTTTACATAAACTGATAATTGAAAATTTTCAAAACTTGCATAGGTGATCTATGTCCCTATACTCTGTTTCTGCTTACTGTAGAAAGTTAGCACTTACCCCACATTAAAAAGACAGAATATATTTCCCTGGATGAGAAAAGAGAAACATGTTTTCAAAGAAAAAGCGGCTCCCTGCAGCTCCAGGGTAATGGAATTAATACATGGCCCTCAGGACATGATAGGATTAGCCCTCAACCCATCTCACCAAATGGCACCAGGGAAGATTACATCACTCCCACATAGGGGGTGTTCTTATTCTGTAGAGGAAAGCAGAATCCCCCAAACTCTTTTTGGTCTAAAACCTGAGACTGGGTGTCTGTGTGAGGATTTCCCTAGAAAACCCAAGATTCACAGGGACCCAGCAGAGCCGAATTGAATCCCTACATCTGATGGGATGCTCTAGCTCAAAGGTCAGGGTAGGCTCCCTGGAGAAGACTTGCTTGACTCCTGGGACTAAAAGAGGCAGTTGCCTGTCCAGGTGGGCATGAAAAAAGAAAAAGAAAAACGGTTGTGTAAAGAAATGGACTTTGCTCAAGGATGAAGCTGGAAAATCAATTTGGCTAAAAAAGGTACTTAAAAGAAAAGGAAAATATATAAATAGGAATAATGGAGTTTTTGTTTTTTTGTTTTGTTTGTATTTTGTTTGTTTGTTTCTCTTCCTCTTTGTGTTCCATACAACCATGTGCTTTGTTTGTTAAGATTTGTGCCTCCCTAATTTAACTGAGATTTATGGTGGGAATGACCAGTATGTAAACCTGAGAATTCTGTTTTCCTTTTCATTTCTTTTGTCTTTTCATGTATATATGTATGTAAGTCTTTATGTGTCCTCGACGTAAATGTAACTTAAATGTCTCTGATCCCTAGAAACAATAATTTTAAATTTTTAGGAAAAAAGAGAATTAAAGAAAAAAAATACATCTCCTCTGAGCTTGTTTGGCCAGCAGAACAGATTAAGAGAACTGTGTTCATTTTTTTTTCTTTCCTCTCTGTGCTTTTAAGAAAAGTCCAAGGTTATAAGCGAATGTTTTAAGTTAATTTACAGGAAACGTTTCATCCTTGCATTTACTGTGTGTTAAAATGATTTCATCTGTCCATCCTTTTCCTAAAGCATGTGAATCCAGTTTTTTCTTATCTGTTGTGTCTCCATTTTATTGAAACTGATTTATCTGTTTAATTACTGTAGTACTGATGTTTCTTTTCTCCTCAAGCCCTGCCTGCAAGCCATCTACCCAGGGGTGGGATTCAAATTTTTAACAACCGGTTCTGTGAGTATGGCTTAAGTGGCTTGGTGGTCATGTGACTGGGTGGACATGGCTTGGTGGTCATGTTATTGGCTGGGTGTGGCCAACTCAACATCNTCACCTCTTTCCTAAGAAGTCAGTAGGGGGCGTGCATAAACACACCAACATGCCTACCATCCCTGTCCTATTGTTTCTTTTTATTTTTCTTACATGTATCCATTTCATGTATTCATAACTATGTTATGAATAACGTAGTCATAACATGGATAACTACCTGTTATAATCGATTGACAAAAATAAATAAATAAAAAATAGAATAAATCTGTTGTGTCTCCATTTTGTTGAAACTGATTTATCTGTTTAATAACTGTAGTAATGATGTTTTTTTCCTCAAGCCCTGCCTGCAAGCTATCTACCCACCCCCACTCTATCTCTCCATCTCTTATTCTCCTACAATGGCTTTCCTCTTCTATAAAAGGGGGAAGGGGACCTTGTTCTCATGTCTTTCAGTCCTGAACAGATGACTCTGCAACCTGTGGAAGCAGATAATGCTGACCCAGATGCTGCCTCCAGAGAAGACCTTCCATTCATTTGAGCCAGTAATTGGGTTTGGATCCAGTCCTCCACTGAAAGTCATTGCAGCAACCAGAGTGGGGCAGACCAGTGGTGGTATTCAAAAAAATTTACTACTGGTTCTGTGGGCATGGCCTATCTCATGGGTGTGGCCTAGGAGGTCATGTGACTGTGTGGGTGTGGCTTATTTTGTGGACATGGCCTGGCAGTCATGACTGGCTGTGCATCGCCTGGTGGTCATGTGACTGGCTGTGTGTGGCCTGGCGATCATGTCACTGGCTGGGTGTGGCTAAGTTGATGTCACTGACTTCTTTGCCCTAATGACCTACAAAAAGAAGATATAAAAAGGTAGTTTATTGTTTTGTGCACTTACTACTTAAATAAGAATAAAGGAGGTACACAGAAGTACTACATAAGAATGATAAAAATGCTCTGTGTCTTCAGTGTCTCAGACTTCTTTGGCCTAATGAATGACCTGCAGAAAGAAGGTATTTTCTTAAGTTTTTAATTTCATGCACTTACTACTTAAATAAGAATAAAGCAAGCACACACAAACAATAAAGGAGGTACACACAAGTACTTACATAACAACGATAACAGTGCTATCTGCTGTGTGTCATTGGTCACCGACTTCTTTCCCTTAATGGAGAAGTCCCCAAACTTGGCAACTTTAAGACTTGTGGACTTTAACTCCCTGAGTGCACAAGTCTTAAAGTTGCCAAGTTGGGGACCCCTTCCCTTATGAATGATCTACAAAAAGAAAATATACAAAAAGGTTTAACATTTTGTATATCTTACTATTTAAATAAGAATAAAACAAGCACACACAAACTATGAAGGAGGTACATACAAGTACTTACATAAGAATGATAACAGTGCTCTGTGTCTTCAGTGTCTCAGACTTCTTTGGCCTAATGAATGACCTACAGAAAGAAGGTATTTTCTTCAGGCACATAACATTTCACACAATTCAAAGAACTTCCATACACACACAATGCCAATCTCACAAAGCAGCTGTTTTTTAAAAATAGAAATGCAGCTAAAATTTCCTAAATTTTATATGAATATTTTCTAAAAAAAAACAAAACACACTTACTATTTTTTTAAATCAGGGGACTTCAAACTTGACAGCTTTAAGACTTGTGGACTTCGACTCCCAGAATTCCTCCTCCAAGTTTGAAGACCCTTGTTTTAAATCAGGGGACTTCAAACTTGGCACGCTTAAGACTTTTGGACTTCAACTCCCAGAATTCCTCCTCCAGTCATGTTAGCTCAGGAATTCTGGGAGTTGAAGTCCATAAGTCTTAAGTCTGCCAAGTATGAAGACCCTGCCCTGATTTAAATAATGAGTAGGGGGGCAGAGCTGGCGTTGCGATGATACGGTATAGATCTTGGAGGTCTGAGATTGCTGCCGATATCTTTGCTCCTGGACGGTCCAATTGGATCTAAGCTATCCCAAAGAGATGGTGAAAATGAGAGCGCATCCTGTTGATCCAGGGATACTGCAAAGTCCCTGGTAGATCCAGGAGAAGCTTTTTTTCCAGCAGCAAAGAGGCAGCATTAAAGCTGCTGAAGTTGGACAGCTCCGAAACGAAAGAGAACAGAAAGAGAGAGTGTGCCAGTTTGGTGAGAACTTTTTCTTTATTCTAAAGATCTGAAAGGACACCTTAAGGAAAAGAGGAATTTGCAAAAGTTTTGACAGATGTGATTAAGCAGTGATTTTAAAACAGGAATGTCAAAGTAATGTTTTTTTTCTCATTGCTGGATTTTCTATACATGATCTTATATTTTGAAACAGGACTGGGGTTTTTTTTTCATCTATTTTTTTTTCTCCTTGATTTTGTAACATCTTAGGCTAGAGACTCCTTTTAGTTATTTCTTTTTTTAAAATATCTTTTTTTTTTAATTAATTCTTATTATATTTTGCTTGGAAAGGGAGGGGGAAAGTGAAAGCAAAGAAACTTTGTAACACTGCCAACTAGAGGCTTGAAAATATTCTATTTCTCTTGTGACCAGACAAAACTGAGAAAGAAAGAACTGAGACTCTTTTTTCAAGGACATTGCTATTTGATAAGATAGAGGGAAGAGCATGGAGATATTATTGCAGGTGCTCTTCTGGGTTTCCATCAACAGCTGGAGTTGGTATTGAAGTTTATAGGAAAAGAAAGGTGATAAGTTTCTGGAGAAGAGTGTTACAACAAGAGCCTTGGATAACTAAACAAAGTGCGGTGTGTTTCTTTTGATTTTTCCTAAGCTGCGCTACCCCTCCTCAACAGTTTACTTTTTGAAATAGCTATTTGGATTTTTAGTTCTTTGAACTTGTCTTTTTTTTTTTTGCTTCTCTTTGGAAGTTAAATTTTTATGTTTGCTTTTTTATTTTAAAAGAAAAGCTTTAGTATTAATGATTCCCTTCCTTTTCTTTTGAAGGGAGTAGCTTTTTTTGTCTTTTTCTCTTTCTGCCTTTCTGGTATTTTGTTCTTTCATCTACCTCCCATACTATTTTTTTCTTTTTTCTTCCTGGCCCTTTTTCAGCTTTTTCTCTTATGCCAGCCTTTTATATTTGAGATATCTTAATTGGATTAAGGTGTTGAAGAATGTGAAGAATTTTTTCTTTTTTTTTTAGCTTTTTATTCCTCACTTTTCCATCTTTTTTAGGATTTTACAACTTTTTCTTTTGTGTGTGTTTATGGTTTTTTCCTTCATTTTTGAATTTTCACTGTTATGCTAACCAATCGATTGGATTAAAGTATACAAGAACCTGCAGAATTTTTTTTTCTTTTTTTATAATTATTACTATTTGGCTTCTTTTTCCTTACTATTTTTATTTGGAATTGCAATTGGTTATTTCATAATTGGATTAAGGTCCAGAGAACCTGAAGATTTTGAATTGTTTGAAATGAGTAGGAAATTAACAGCTCCTGGTTCTTCAACTTCCGCTTCCTCCTCTCCACCGTCTGGAGGACAATGTTCAATACAGACAATGTTAAGGCAAGAGAAAGAACAAAAAAGAAAAAAAAGAAAAGTGACCCTGCAGATGATTATGCAAGGAATTCAAAACATTCAAAACAAGATCAGAGAATATGAAAAGATAATAGAGAACATCGAACAAAGAAAAAGGAACAAGGAAAACCGATGAAAAGTGGAAGAACATCCAACAAATGATGATGAAGTATGATGAGGAGACTACTAAAAATTGAAGAAGACAAACAAAAGAGATAAGAAGATTGGAAAACATTGCTAACAGATTAACTGTGGTTGAAAAGATAAAAGTGGTATGCTGAGATGGGAGATGGACAGATCAGAATTTTATCTTAGATTCCAAAACATAGAGGAAGAAAAAGGACAAAATCTAGCTGAGAAAATGTAGAAATATTGGCTGAAGCTTTGGAAATAACTGAAGGGAAGATGATGGATGGAAATAGATGAGGTCTATCGAGTCTTCACAAGATACGCAATGAAAATAGCCTACAAGAGAAGTTCATATCAGATTTACAAAGAAAACCATTAAAATGCAAATATTGCAAGTGGCAAGAGAGAAAAATTGAAATATAAAGATAAGGAGATTGTGGTTTTGAAACAAGTACCCAGAAAAGTGAGAGAGAGGAGAAGAGAATACCAATTCTTGATCAAAATGTCACTTTAAAAAGAGGTGAATTCTAGATGGCTTTCCAGAAGCTTAATGTTCACATGGCAAGAACAGAGATACAGAATTGACTCAATGAGAAAGCTGAATCATTTTACACAGAATTTTTCAGAAAGAAAGAGTAGAAAGCAATATAACAATGATGGGTTAACTGAAGCACTCAAGAAGCAAAATAATGGAAAGGTACCAGGCCCAGATGGAATTCCGGCAGAATTTTACAAAACATTACAAAAATTGTTGAATCTTCCATTGTTAGAAGTTATGAATGAAGTTATGTTAAAGAAGAGAAACCTAAATCATGGTCAGAAGCTTTTTTTACACTTGTTCCAAAAGAAGAGGCCGAGTCCATTACAAATCAAGAACTATAGACCTATTTCCCTACTAAATGCAGATCATAAAATTTTTGCTTCAATATTGGCAGAAAGACTTAAAAATATTTAATAATTTTATCCATCCTGATCAAAATGAATTTCTGCCAAAGAGACAAATTAAAGACAATATGGAGTAATCTTGGACACTTTGGAATACTATGAGCACATCCTGAAAAACAAATGGCTTTGATATTTCTAGATGCACAGAAGCATTTGATAATGTGAATTGGTGATTCATGTTATTACTGTTGGAACAGATGAGCTTTACTAGAAAATTATTCAAGCAATAGAAGCTATATATCATGAGCAAATAGCAAAGGTAATGATAGAGGAGAACTGACAGACTCTATTGATGTAAGAAAAGGAACAAGACAAGGGTGCCCACTGTCACCTTTGTTGTTTGCGTTAACTTTGAAGTGCTAAATAGAAATATTAAAGTTGAAAAGACTATAAAAGGGATTAAAATTAAAAAGGAAGAATTTAAGTTGCAAGCATTTGCAGATGACCTGATTTTTATCTTAGAAAAACCCACTAGAACAAAGCATCAAAATTGATGGAAAAGATAGAGACATATGGTAAGGTGGCTGGTTTGAAAATAAATAAAGACAAGACAAAGATCTTGACAAAGAATATGCTATGAAGACAAAAGAAAGAACTGGCAGACCTATTAAAAATTCAGGTCACGAATAAGATAAAGTACTTGGGGATATATTCGACAGCAAGATGCAGTACATTAAAAGAGAATAATTATATTATTATTATCATTATTATTATTATTATTAAATAATAATATTAAACAGCAGATAGAGCTAGATTTGGCGAAATGGGAAAATTTACAACTGTCATTAATAGGGAGAATATCAACAATCAAGATGAATATATTACCCAGAATTTTATATTGTTTCAAACAATTTTCAATTAGTCTTGAAAAAGACTACTTTGAAGATATAAATAAAATTGTGTTGAAATATATATGGCAAGGTAAGAAAGCGAGAATAAAGTTAAAACTTTTGCAAGATGCCAGAATAAGAGGAGGATTTGGTTTGCCTAATTGGGAGTTGTATTACCAACCTACAAATCTGATGTGGGTTAAGAAATGGATAACATTAAGAAATACTAGATTGCTGACACTAAAGGACATGATCTGTTGTTGGGGTGGCATACTTTTTTATGGTACAAAGGAACTAAAATACAGGGTATTTTAGAAGACATTATATACGGGAGTCTCTGTGGTTAAATTGGGAGAAGATTAAAAGACAATGCTATTTGAAAATTCCAGTCTGGCTATCGACTATTGAAGCATTTTCTTATTCTATAATATACAAAAAGGAGCAAACAGTTAGATATGGTAAAATAGTGAATGAAAAGGGTGAACTTAAATCTATACAAAAAATAAAGGAAACAAGGTGTTAGGAATTGAAACACCTAACAGGTATTTGGGTTAGAAATATATAAACCAGGATAAACATTTTAATACTGTCTCTTTAAGGAATGCAAGAGCAGGCAATTGGGTGTGTTTCTCAAATGGCCATAAGATGGAGCCAGAAACCTGGTTTGTCTTCATCTGAGTCTCAGAAGATAAGAGAGTGTATCTTTTATTTCCTTCTGTTGAAAATATTGCTATTGCTCCATTTTTCCTAATTGACTGATATTATGGATTTAATGTAAGTCTGATACTTAACTGTTTTTGACACTGGACTTTATTACTGGAATATCCCTGGATTGAAAAAACTGACTGATTAACCTGTGAATGACTTTTGGACTGCTTATTTTGGACTTTGCTTAAACCTTTCTGGAAGTAAAAACCTACAATAACTGTACAGTGTATCTGTGTACTGTGTGGTATTATTCCAAACACTACTCTCTATATGTCTCCCTGTATGCGCTCATTCTCCTAACGGGGAATTATCTCAACACTGGTTATGGGCCCAGGCATACCAGGCTCAGATAACTGAGAGTTAGTGTGAATGCACAATACTGTATACAGACAGCTGTTTACTGTTTAATTGTGGTTTACTATCCTGTAAGATGGCACAAGTCACTTCAACAATCTATCACTCATAACCCAGTTGGATGAACAAACTATGTTTCCTGGTCTATGAGTGCAGTCTACTTCGGCGTAGAGAAGGTTTATGGAAATGTGAGTTCAAAAATCCACCAGATGTAAATGCTTGGGATCCAGAAAATGAGGATGATGCCAAGAAGATTGCTGACTTTAAAAAGAACAACGAATGAGCTCTTTGTATAATTGGACTAACACTGAGTGACCAGCAGCTAGTCCATATTCATGGAGAAGAGTCTGCTGCAAAGTGTTGGCAGAATTTTGAAGAGGATTTATGTTCATGACAGTGTAGGTGCACACAAAGATCTTACACGTAAACTGTTCAGAGCACGTCTTCTGAAAGGTGGAGATATGTTAGCTCATTTAAACTTCATGAAAAGAACTTTTCAAGAGCTACATGAAAAAGAAACTAATATTTTCAGAGCTGCATCAAGTTTACATCATTCTTTCCTCATTGGATGAAAAGTTATGATGACTATGTATCTTCACTGAAGTCCTGCCCAGAGATAAACTGACATTGACTGACATAACTGGAAGATTGCTAGAAGAAGCAAGAAGACGGCTTGATAGGACACAACTGAGGAACAACCACAAGAAGAGAATTTATCTTCAACTGCCTATACTGTTCGGAAAGTGTTTTTCTTGTGGGGCTAGGGGACATATAGCTAAATTCTGTCAGAAAAGAAAACAACAGAAATACTGGCAAACACCAGAAGGCCAAAAAAGAATGTTAGTTTAGCAATGTCTAGCAATTCAACTGTAAACAATAATTTGTGGTTTGTTGATAGTGGAGCATCACAATGCATTACTAAAAGAGAGAAAAAGGTTTGTAAAGATGTCCACGAGTAAACAATATGTATCATTGGCACATGATGGAAGATGAAAGCATCAGTGTGAAACGACTGCATATTGTTCTTGTATAAATGAACATTTAACTATGTTATATTGCCTAAACTGAAATTTAATTTGCTATCAGTAAGGCTTTAGTTAATCTTGGTTATGTAATAACCTTTAGGGGAGATAACTGTATAATCGAGAAAGAGAGGGTAAAAGGGTTACTGCTGTTTTAAAAAAAATGATTTATATATAATACATGATGATCAGTTGAAGATGGCTAACTCTGTTTATAACAAGTGAAGCCACATGATGAATGTATACATTTATTACATAGACGTCTAGGGCATATTAATTTCAAAATGCTCAAACAAACTGTTAAATTGGCAGAGGGAGTAAAATTGAAAACCTTGTAGCAAGTATTTACACTGTAATGCTTGTAGTCAAGAAAAGAGTAAGGTTACTCCAGCAAACAGACTAAATGGGTTTAAGACCAAAGAACCTTTAGAGGTTGTATTTGCTGACATAATTGGTCCTAAGAAACCAAGTTTAGAAGGTGCCTGTTTGTATTTTGAGTATTATGGACCATTACTCAAGACACGGTTTCTGCTATCTTATGAAGAACAAACAGAAAACATTCCAACATTTCTTTAATTGACTAAAGTTTGCTGAGAGAAAAAATGAAAAGTAATTAGTTTAGTCACTGATAATGGGACTGAATTTGTTAACAAAAGATTCCAAAATATGCTGAAATTGGCTGGTGTGGAGCATAAATGTTCAGCACCTTACAGACCACAAGCTAACTTGTTTATAAGAACGAAGAGGGCAAACATTACAAGCCATGACTCGCACTATGTTATCTGATTCAGGTTTACCTGCAACACTGTGGGGTGAAGCCATAATGTGTAGTAACCATGTTTTAAACAATGTGATCCAGGGGCCTTCAGCAGCCCGGTGCAAGCCATGGTGGTGGTTTGACCAGCTGCATGAGGCCCCAGGTTGGAGGCCATAGCCTCCGGAGGTGGCCAGAAGGTCAGGACAAGGGCGGGCTGCGGCAAGGTGATCCAGGGACCTGTGGCAGCTTGGCCAGCTGTGTGAGGCCCCAGGTTGGAGGCCATGGCCTCTGGAGGTGGTTGGAAGGTTGGGGTGGCAGCAAGGAACTCTCCAGGGGCATTTTGAAGCCCAGAGGCAGGGGTGGCTGGCCCACAAGGGACCTGAAGTAGCTTGGGAGCTATGCCAGGATGCGGATTGTGGCCATGGCCAGCAGAGGCTGCCAGTGCTCAGGGAGAAACCAGGTGGCAGGAAGGAGTGCCGGGGGTTCAGCCCAGGGCTGGGCAGCGGGTGGCTAGTAAGTCAGTACTTACCTGGTCCTGTCGGCAGGAGCAGGCTGGAAGGTCCATTGGGAAGAGTAGAGTCAGTCTCAAATCAGCTTCGGCAGGCAGCCGCAGAGCAAATTAGCATGTACAAGTGATTGGGCCATGTGGCAAAGCATTTTAATAGGGTGGGCTTAGTATGGGTGGGCTGAGCATCGTGCAGGCAGGGCACATGAGCAGGTGGGCTGGGCAAGGAAGCAGTGAGAGCAGCAAGAGGACAGGTGGGGCAAGCAAGTGAGCAGTGACCACTCAGCCGACCAGGAACTGGCTCAGGGCCGTGGCCACCCAGAAGTCACTAATAGTTCCATGATCCATGCCAAATTCTTGCCACCAGGTTGCCAGAACCACTGTGTATTGGCTGAATACCACCTCTGGGGCAGACCTTCCCAAGCCTGACTGACCATTCTTATTGCCAAGCCTAATGCTACCCAGCAGACATGAAAGAAAGAACCAGTAAAAGACTAAAAGACTCTTTTTAATCCCCAGAAGACAGAAAGATTATGGGGGGAGGGTGAAAATTCATCATAATGTGAAATTCATTGTAATGTTTTCTTTCTTGTATCATTTGTATTGTAATCAGTCTAATTTACTCATATAAGGATTGTATTTGAGAGTGGCTGGCCCAGCAAGTTCTGAATACTTTGGACTTCTGTCTGGTGGGAGGGAAAATTGTCCAGCATGTTTGTGTTGTCTGTATTGTAGAGTAGCTGCATATACAAGTGCACATCCAGAGACACACCATTCAGAATAAGACAGAGGTTATACCCTTCACCTACCTCCATGCAAAGCTGCTCCTAGCTTCCCTTTTGTGTGTATGCTTTTTGTTTTGTTTTTTGTTTTGCTGCTCTGTGTCATTAAGGCCCAAGCAGTCATATCTCCCTGCTAATCCCATGGGGGAGAGGGAACCCCCCTCAGGCAATTCCCCCACTTGAAGAGATAGCAGAAAAGAGATCTCCAAACCCCAAACCCTGACTGTGCCTCACAAATGATGCTGCCCAGTTGCCCAGTAAAGCAGGATATGTTGCACTGGTCGTCTCATGAGTAGAAGTCCCAGGACTCATCGTGTGTAATTTTAAAAATACTAAATAGCCTGGATTACACACTGGCTAACCTAAATTTGGCCTCACAAACCCTGGAAACCAAGAACTAGGGCAGGTTTAGTAACCATCCCTTGGAAATCAGCAGCCTGTAATTTAAAGGACAACCATGGCTGTGAAAAACTTTGGGACTTGTGCTTGCTTGAAACATGACTGTCAGGTAACAGAAAATGATATCAAACATCTGAAAATAATTGGAATGGAAAACTGGATACTATTAATTTATTTCCAGAACTTTTCCCCAGCTGCTAGACCTTCATGGTTGAAAGCTTTTGGGAGCCACCGAAGGAATCCTTTTCTTTTGCCTCTATAAATGCCTTCCCCTTTGCATCAGAAAAATTAAAAGCACTCACCAGATCTCCCTGATCTGATCAATTTTTAATCTTTTGCTGATAACATGGGTGTTCCACCCACATATTTTGGCAAAAAGGGGGTGTTGTGTATGGAACTTGGTAGGCTCCAAGTTCCCCATTCTGATTGGCCAAAAAGAGAACCTAGAGAACCAATCCGATTGGCCCGCTTGACGGCAGGATCACTTAAAGTGGTGTCATTGGCCACAAGCCACGGGCAAGCCGCTATAAAAAGGGCTGCCGCGGCTTGGGTCATTGTTCTTGTTACCATTGCTTTACTGTTCTAAATTAAAAGAGTTGTTGTTGGAACCCGGTCTCACGCAACTTATTTCCGGACGGGAACAGAGGGGGATATTGTAAAAAGTTATTACCCACCCACTCTCTAGAAGAATGAAATATTATGGGAAATATTAAAAAGAGCAGATATTTATATTCCTTGGATGAGAAAAATGAAAAACATGCTTTTAAAGCAGCTTCCTGCAGCTCCCTGCCCCCCCTTCAGCTCCAGGGTGATGGATTAAGACATAGACCTCAGGCATGAAAAGATTACCCATTTCACCACATGGTACCTGGAAGATTACATCACCCAGCAGGATTCAACCAAACATTGCACACATACAACCTTACAAAGCTTAGCTATGACCCCGACAGCATCCAATCAGGAAACTCTTCCTGTGCCCCAGGAAGTTCAAAGCTTAGAGAGGGCATAAAACCAAGGAACTCTTGAAGCATCTCTTCCCTTTTCACTCAGGAGCTCCAAGGCATGATAGTCCTGTCCACCATGAAAACTCTTTCCAAGCAATTTCCATCAATCCAGTGTTTTCTTCCTCACTTGGAACTGAACCTGGAAGGATATTTCTTCAACAACTCTGGTTTAGCTAAAGCCCATGTCACACTGCACCAACGGAATGCCAAAGAGGATGTAAACGGACAAAAAAGCTTGCCATCCATTTGGAAAACGCAATGCGATCAGTTGGTAGTCACGCTGCGTACGTCTTTTCATACGCTTATCCGTCAAACATCCATCTTCCTGCTATTCATCACTCAAAAAATTTTGAAGCTGCACAAAACTTTTTGAGGGGATGAACTTTCTGCCGTGTACGATCTACATCCGCAACACATACGGGCCAACAAACATTCTACGTCCGTTGTCAACCGTTACATGTCCGATGTATCCTCTCAGCATCCTCTGGCCATCCGCGCAACTCACATCCGCTTCAGCAGAAAGCGGAAAGGGAGGAAGTGGAAAGGTGACAGAACGTCAACATAGCCGTTAGTAGACATGGACATAGAAAGGATGAAAGCGGATGCAGCTTGTGATATAAAGCATTAACGGACAAAACGTTTAGCATATGGGACGTATTATCTCAGATATTTTAGGATATCTGGAGGATGTTCTAGAGTATGTGGAAGGACACCTCGTGGAAAACCGACATTTCCTATAAAAAGGGGGAGGAAATCACCTGGATCTCCACTATCAGTCCAGCAGCCCTGGTGGTGCAGGCCTCTTCAGTTGCCCTCTTGCTCTTCCACATCATCCATTGATCTCCACCATGGATTCATCGCACACACCTTTTGGTAGCCGCTTTCATTCAACACCAAGAACCAAGCCCTATTCAGACTGTTTTACCTTTTCTATGCAAGGAGAAGGAGACGTCCAAGAACCTGTGTCGGTCTGACGATTGGATTGGAGAAGAGTGGAGTTTGGAACTCTATGACAAGCCTGATGGTGGAGCTGAGGAATGAAGACACTCGTGCATTCCAGCACTTCATGAGGATGCCACCAGCCATGTTTGACGAAGTTGTGGAGCGACTGAGACCCAGGTTGACCAAGAAGAACACCAACTTCTGTCCCAGCCTGGACCCTGGACTGAAGGTGGCACTGACTCTGTGCCAACTGGCCTCTGGGACCACATACAGAAACATGCAGTATGCCTGGAGGGTGCACACAACACCATCAGCTTGTTGTCAGAGAAGTGGTGCAGGCCATCATCGAAGAATACGAGGAGCTCCTCCAGTGCCCCTCCACTGAAGAAGGCTGGAAGAAGTTGCAGAGCAGGTGGAACTTTCCCCACACCGTTGGAGCCATTAGATGGGAAGCACGTGGCCTGCAAAGCTCCAGCAAGTCGGGTCCACTTATTTTAACTACAAGGGCTTCTTTCGATACATTCCTCTGCGTCTTGCATGGTTGATGCTGCCTTACAAGTTCATGTACATCGATGCTTCAGGCAACGGGTCAGCTTCAGATGCCCAGATATACAATGCCAGTGAATCTCAAGTGGTGGTGCTGGAACGCAACCTCATCATGGGTTTCCAGATCCAGACCCCTACCCAACGACACACAAGATGTGCCCTACTTCATCATGAGTGATGACGCCTTCTCCCTCAGAACCTACCTCATGAAGCCCTACACTTCAAGATACCTCACCCGTGAAGAGAAGATCTTCAACTACAGGCTGTCCAGGCAAGAAGAGTGGTGGAGAACGCCTTTGGCATCCTGGCCACAGGTTCCAGGTACTTCTCACCACCATGCAGCATCACCCAGAGACTGTGAGGAGCATTGTGGAAGCTTGCTGCATCCTGCACAATCTCATGCACACCCGCTACCCAGTGTTGCAGAACAGGCTTGTGGAACGGCCAACAAGGCAATGGGGACATGGAGCCTGGTGAATGGAGGCAAGGACAAAACCTATAGACACTGTGGATGTACAAGGCCCCAACAGAACTTCACGTGAAGGGAAGAAGCAGCACAACTTACTGAGACACTGGCTGCAACTCCCCCAGCTGGAGCAGTGGAGTGGCAAGACAGATGGTAGATGATTAATGGATGCTTCCTTCAGCCTGTCTCATCACACTGATGAGATTGTGCCATGTATGTTGAGTGTGGCCTTACAAATGAATAGGGGCATTAATAAAGAGTTGTGTTTATGTTGAAATATGTGGATCATATATTAAATGTTATTGATTAAATAAAGGCATATGTGTGCGCTGGGAGGATGGCCTGACAGTCCCACTATGCTTGCATGGAGGTTTAATCTATCCACAATATCCTTACCATTCACAACTATTTAACCATCCCAAAGCTATCCATTACCAACTCACAGCTTATCATCCACAGCTAACCTACCCATCCCCACAGCTATTCCTTACCAATCCACAGCTATTCATTACCAAAACTACAGACTATCCATACCCCACAGCATACTTACAATCCCACAAGCATGCAAAGGCTTAACCCTTTTTTCAAAGTTTTCCCACACTTTATTTAAGTAAAAAAATGAACCAAGTGTGATGAAGCAAAGATACCTTTTTAACAACAAACTGTATGACTTTATTTAAAAAGCAAATGACCAAGTAAGTGTTCTTACAAAAATAATGAGCAGGTAACAACTCAGTCTTGCACTTTCTCAGTTTATCTGAGGGTTGCCTATGGGTCGTCAGATGTAAAGGGCAGGGACTGCTGTAGGTGGTGCTTGCTGGGAGTGCTGGTCTGACGCGCCATGGGGTGCCTGGCCCCAAGAGTCAACAGGGAATGGATGTGGGCAGGAGTCTCAGAGAGCTGACTCAGTCTCGTGAGGTTGAGAGGCACTTCTCAGGACCTGGAGATGTTTGAGTCCCAAGACTATGATGATAGATGTTCTGAGGAAGGGCTTGGTTGTGGTTCGTGGGAAGAAGCGGAGTTGTGAAGTGAGGGGGCATGTCTGGGTCTGAGGCTGGGCGAAGGTGAGGCATCTTGATGCAGCATGAACTGGGACCTGGACTGGGAAGGGTGTCTCTGCTGGGAGTCCTGTGGTAGTGGTTAGGCTTGGTCTAGGCGAGGCTGCTGACGTGAGCTGCCTGAATCGCTCGGATGAGAGACTGCGATGTGTGCTGGAGGGAAGCACTGGAGTGTTCAGGGGCTGTGGGACCTAGGGATGTGGTGAGAAGACTTGTGATCTTTACTTCATTGTCTGGTACTGGGCCTCGGGCTATGTCAATGAGCTTGGCTCACGTATGTGTGAGTGTTCGAAGGCTTGCGGTTGGAGGATCGGTATGTCAATAGTTGGCAGCTGGAGAGGAGATTGCTGCTGAGCTGTTTTTGTGGTTCCTGATCTCCAAGAGGACATGTGGCGTGTCCCTCTGGATGCTGCCTCTTCGCCTGTTTCTGTGGGGGGGAGTGGGGGTGGGTGTGGGTGGTCTCTGGTGGCTGCTTCTCTTGGCTCATCTGAGACAGGGGATTCTTCATATCTTGCATGGGAGTGCAGCTGTTGGCGGGGCCCTCCAAAGAACTCGCTGACACGTGCTGGGTTGCTCCTGGCTGAGAAGAGGAGTGGGCTCTGTGTGGGCCTTGTCGTGAAGGGAGAGGTGTTGACAGAGGGTGTCTGCTCAGTGGTGGATCTCACCCTCCAGGGAGCGGTGCATCTATGGGTCATGTAGTCTCGGTCCCGGTCAATGAGCTTGACATGTGTGCGTCTTGCCCCGCGATGTTCTTCAGGTGCCAGACTATGCCATATATAGGTGTGATGGTGCATCTCATCACCCAAGGAGTAATCGTGAAGTGTATGTCACCGGCTCTTGCGGCCTTGTTTTCTCTCCACGCTACTGCTTCCGTCTTGGTGTCGCGATAGAGCGTGTGAGCCCTTCCTCCACAGGTACTCGTTCTCCCTCAGCATTCCAGCACCTCCTCCTCATGGTCCTCGAGAATGGAGTACTGTTTCCTCTCCCCCTTCTCCTTGGCCTTGCCTCTTCGCTCCCTCTGCGCAGGGCTTCAGGGCCTTCAGCAGAAGGGCTTTGAGGGCCCTGGGGCTGGTCCATCACAGCAGCACAGCAGAGAAGCACCGCAGCAGGAGAAGCAGCAGCTGCACCAGCAGCACCAGCAGGAGGAGCACCAGCCAGCACCAGGAGCACCACACCAGCAGCCAGCACAGCAGAGAAGCACCAGCAGCAGCAGCAGCAGCAGCAGGAGAAGCAGCAAGGAGAAGGACCAGCGAACACCAGGAGCAGCAGCAGCCCACACCAGCTTCAGAGTCAGCACCAGGGGATGGTGGTGGTTGCTGTCCTTCTTGCCAGGGCTGGCAGGAGTAGGCACAAGTTTCCTCTCTTCCCCATGGTGTTCTCTCAAGATGGGTCTGGGCAGCAGGTCTGTCTCTCTGAATGCTGACTGCCTGTGAGCTGCCTCCTTTTATATCCGTGGAGCTTACGCCAATTCATCCTCCCGCGCATGCCACAGTGAACACTTTGCATCCGCTAGGCATCCGCAGCATCCTATAGGCGTCTGGGATGCCATACTGCATCATGTCGCTCTGCATCCTGCTCCTTCCTCTCTGCATCCGCTTCTCTGTTCTCCCCCCGGAAGCCCTCGCGGATGTGTCATCCACTTCCATCCACTTCCATCCGCTAGGCTTCCTTCGAACATCCGCTTTACATCCCCGCGCTACATCCTCCCCATGTCCGTTCCTTTCCGTGTTTGTCTGCCTCTGCTTATGCAAATTTGGGGCACTTTTGAGAGCGGATAACAATGGATGGAAAATTTGCTCGTCTGCTGTGTCCTTTTTACATCCATTTTGTATCCGTCGGCCAGTGTGACCTAGCCTTCATCTTGAGTGTTTTCTGGCTGGCTTGCCTGAAGCTACGAGGCTGTTCACGAGTCAGTCAGGGTTTTTCTTTGTGTTTTAGTTTAAACTGTTTCTGATTTAATTTTTCTGTGTTATGTTTGAGTGTTTGCTGGCTTATATTTTATTCTATCAGGGGAGGGGGGGTCTTCCTTCAGTAAGATTTCTGTTTTTGTTCCTCTTGCTTATATATTTGATATTAAATATGTAAACTCATGGCTAATTTGTTATATTAAAGTATAGAAACATATCCTTGAGATATCTGTATATCATTGCAGATGCTGGGCAGATAGCTTTGAAATAAAACTGGCCCAGTTTATCTTTTCATCTCAGTTCTGGTGTCTGATTGGAATTCAAAGAACTATGTTAGGAATTCCCAATGTTTTTTCACTATGGTGTAATAATTTTTAAAACTGAGCAAAACAGAACTTGCTTTTGCATGGCCAAGCATTATATTATAAATTTTGATTTTGAAAATGGTGGAGGACATGGAAGAAGAAACAAACTTTGTACTTAAATTTCAGTGGGGCAAGGGGAGAGAGGAGTCTAAAAAGTTTCCTAATTGTTCTACAAGTTTCATTTAGTAAATCTTGTCACTCTTTTTAAAAATGAATCATTATGAAATGGATCTTTCATAAGTTCACTTTAAATGAAGATTTTCCTGGAATTTTTCTATTGTACAATGATACATTATCTCCCCACAATTATTCTCTTTCAAGCTCATGCTCAATAGATAAAAAAAATAAATGGTTTAACATTTCTCATTCTGTAATAGAATACTTCAGGTTTTTTCCTGAGCATTTGCCTGCTAAGTATTATTTCAGCTTCATAGTTGACATATTTTGGATAAATATGCAGGCAGCAATGATCCCACTTTTGACAAACTGAATGTTTCTAATAATTTAGGCAGTTTGCTTTTTCTAGCAATTATCACTTTCTCTTTATGTGTGAAAAGCTCAAGGAGTAGTAGTTTTGAGTTAGCACATCCCACAGTGATACATGCTTATCTCAGTCTCATGAATAGGATTTCATACTTTGCACTGCACAAGCATGTCACCATATTCTGAATAACTGTTACATAATTCAAAACATTGCCTGTTCTTATGTTATTCTGATCTGGGCTGGCTGTAATAATTTCACATGGACTACCCTTTGCGGTTGTCTAGATCAGGAAACAGATTTCATAGAAAACTAAAGCTTTCTTGAAATTGTTACCATATATATTCCTAGGTAAACCCAACTGTGGATAAACCAACCCTCAAATTTTTAAAACACAAATATTATAAAAATACACCACCCGTGGATAAGCTGACTCTTCATATTTTCATATATTCATTTTCACAATTGGCCCATCTGTGGGTGCGCATTTTTCATAGTATTTGATTATTCAAGGTCTGCTTGTCCACAAATGGATTATCAATGAATATGGGATACAGAAAAACTTGTTAAAGTTTAGAGAAAAAAATGTATATATTATGGATAAGCCCATCTGCAGATGAGCTGAATCCAATTTGGGGGCTGTATTTTGGTACCTAAAATCCTCACCTTATCCAGGAGTATAATGATATGGTATATTAAAATCATATTGCAAATCTAAGTGAATTTTTCTTCCTATCACTTTCACACCCAGTGAATCAGAGAGAAGCCAGCCTGCCCAAAGAATGCTTCTGCCCTTTTTATTTAATGGTTTCTGAACATTTCCCTCAAGGCCAAGGCCATCTGCATGGTTCTCTAAAAATATGTAGGAACAGTGAAATGGTCCTTCTTACATAACACTTTTTAATCCATCTTCTGTTAGTTAAGGATTTTTTTCCCTGAAGGTTGAAATAAGATATGATATTAATGATCCTCTTTTCTGATGTGTTAAATGTTTTGTTCGGAAAACACACGAGGTAGACCGGGTTCCAACAACAAAAAGGCTTTATTCACAACTAGTCAGTAA
>BHFT01011149.1:0-13255 GCA_004320025.1 Laticauda laticaudata
CAACCAATCCATAAGTGGCCTTTTCGGCCAATCAGAACGAGGGACTTGGAACCTACCAAGTTCCATACAGAACAATCTATCTATCTATCTATCTATCTATCTATCTATCTATCTATCTATCTGTCTGTCTATCTATAATAAAAATCTAAAATGCTCCTCTTTTACCTGAGAAAGCTTCGTGTCTGATTTTTGATCCAGTTTCAGACAAAAATTGTTGTTTTATACAAATGTATCTTCAATCTGTTGTTATTAAACATTTATATCAATGAGATAGGTTACTGATGAAATGTGTCTATGAAATGATGAGTGGTGTCTATGATTACTGAAAGATATATTTTTGCTTTCCATATAGCTAAACTTTTATTTAAACTACAATGTATAATTACCAATATGCATTATAGGGGCTGATGGTTCATTCTTAACTGTTTGATCTGTGTTTGAAATCTTTAACTTGTGAGATTAGTCAGATTACTAAAATTCATGATTTCATGTGAGCTATCTTGGAATTGATTTATTGGAAATTACTTAAGTGGGAGGGTGTTAGATTCCATCTACATTAGAAGCAAATGGCCTTCCTTTACATTTAAATTCTTCTATGTTACCTGCTAGATTAATATTTGTTCAAAGCATATCAATGTGTTTGACATTAAAAAAAAACTTGTTCTTTCTGGGTTGCTATCAAGTTCAATAGTGAAAAGTGGCAACTATCTTGGTTGAAAATATTTAAATAAGGGCCAACAATTTTAAATCTTCTGTATATATCTACTGTATATCTATCTATTTAACTATCTATCTATCTATCTACTGTATCATGCATCATCTATCTATCTACCTACCTATCTTTCTATAATCATCTATTTAATCTTCAACTCCACCCCCCCAAAAAAAGTTTAAGGGTCATTATTTCATAGTACTTGTGGTATACAGGGTAGATTTCATTGTGTGATTATGGCAGAGGGCAAAAGTATTATAGTATGTAATTATATATTCCATGAAAAATAGTGAAGGAAACTTCATTGTAGATTGGAAAAATGAATGTGCATTGGACTGAGGTCTTTTCTACCTCAGTGGCAATGTTATGGATGCCAAAGCTTAATTTAGTTTTCATAAAAATGCAACTGAAGAATGCCTCTTCAAAGCGACGGATTCTGATATGTTCTGAATTAAAAGATATCCATTCAAACAACACCAGCAAAAACAATTGCAATAAACTAAAAAAATCCAGGCATTGTCTATTTAGAAGACAGATAAAAGCATAATTCTAATGCAGCAGGTAAAATAATCACTGCTGTCACTAGATAATCTGACAGCAATTATCATGATGTTAAAACCCACTATGCTATTACAATCTTTCGGTGTCATTCTAGTGGGATTCAGCCATATGATTAAGAGATATGTGGGTGTAATATAGAAAAATTTGTACATCAGAAAAGTTCTATATATTGCTCAATTGCATCCTCCAGAGCAGTGGTTTCCAAACTTTTTCAGTCCACTGCCCCTTTGATGCTACAAACTCATCCTAGATGGCCCCCACCCAGGGGTGGGATTCAAATTTCTGTGGGCATGGCTTAATTTGGGGGTGTGGCTTGCTAGTCATGTGAATGGGTGGACATGGCTTGCTGGTCACATGACTGCGTAGGTGTGGTTTGGTGGTCATGTGACTGGGTGGGCATGGTCAGGTGACTGGCAAACAAGTGGTCCCCATTTAATGGCTGGTTGTTTAGCAAGGGTTCTAATTTATGACTGGCCTCTCCAGAGATATTTGACCTGTTTTTGGAGTTTTGACAGCCATGCACACACATACACACACACTCCCTTCTAACCCCCTGCTGGAGCAGGTTCATTGGAACCTAGAATTGGCAAGCACTCTGAGTTTTTCTAGTAGTGAATAAAAATCTAATTAGAAGATGCTTTAGCGCAATTCTTGATTTGTTTTATTTGTATCTCTTTATTTTATGTTTGCTGAATCTGCATTGACATGTGTGTCCCTTCCTATGTGGCACAACCCAGAGTTTTGTGATTCTTTGCAGCAAAAATTACCAACCTCTGCCTTTGTCTCTACTTTTCAAGCCATGCCACCACTTCCATGTTTAGATGCCAGCCCCGCAGATCCACCCCATTGAGCCGCACTGCAAGCTGGAGGACCTGCCCAAGCAAGTCAAGTCATGGGGTGAGCTTGAGAGAGAGAAAGAGAGAGAGAAGAAAAGAGAGATAGAGAGAGAAGGAGGAAAGAAAGAGAATAATGGAAAGAAAGAAAAGGGAAAAAGAAAGATGGGGAATGGAATGAAGGGAGAGAAGAACAAAAAAATAAAGAGGGAGGAGGGAGGGAGAAGAAAGAAAAATGAGGTTCTATTCTAGTCAATCACCTGCTCCAGCAGGGTTAGAAGACAGTGTGTGTTTGTGTGTGTGGTGTTGTTCTTGTAATTTACCAGTACATTTTGGTTTTGCCTTCTTCCAGAATTGGCACTGTAATACATTGGGGAAAAGTAATTTTTAGGGAGGAGATCTGGGTCCAATAGATTCCTGTTTTAAAGCTCAACAAAATGTGAGAACTTCCTTATAATCTTTGACCAATGTTTCTATGCAAAACCTTTAATAGAAGCCAAAGATGTTTTTAATGTGAATGGCAAAGATGTTTCAATGTGGAAAAAGGGCCTCAGTCTAAACATAGGCGTCATTTTCAATCTCAGGCATCAGGTATTTCTCTCCTCCTCTCTCTCTCGTCTCATCTCTCTCTCATCTCTCTCTCTCTCCTCTCTCTCTCCTCTCCTCTTCTCTCTCTCTCTCTCGTCTCTCTCTCCCTCTCCTCTCCCTCCCTCCTCCCTACTTTCCCAATGTGCCTGTGAGGCTGGCGCTTCAAACATAGATGGATGAATGGATGGATGGATGGATAGATAGAGAGAGAGACAGACAGAGAGAGACAGGTAGGTAGGTAGATTGGTAGGTAGATAGGCAGGCAGGCCTTTTGGATGAATGTATGGTTAGGCAGGTAGGTAGGTAGATTGGTAGATAAGTAGGTAGATAGGTAGATCTATATTGGTAGATAGGTATGTAGACAGAAAGACAGGTAGGCAGGTAGGTAGGTAGGCAGGAAGGCAGGCAGACTTTTTGGATGTATGGATAGATAGATAGAAAGACAGACAGACAGATAGATAGATCTATATTGGTAGATAGATAGATAGGTAAGTAGGTAAGTAGGTAGACAGAAAGACAGGCAGGCAGGCAGATCTTTTGGATGGATGGATGGATGGATGGATGGATGGACAGACGGACGGACAGACGGACAGGCAGGCAGGCAGGCAGAAAGAAAGAATGTGACAGTGGCCACACTTTGGGAAAGTAGAGCAAAGCCAGAGTGGAAATTAAAGTCCACACAAGTTGTAAGGTTGAGAAACACGGGCTGAATATATGAACCCGGACATTCTGGTTTAGAGTTTAGCATGATGTTTGATTCTGGCTTAGTCAATAAACCATGGCTAAGATCTTCCTGCTCCTTAATGAAGCTGCCCCTCTGCCCTTTCTCTAGCCCCCTGCCCCAATTCTTTCTCTGGCATCCAATTTTGCAATGCCAACAGGGCAGTGGTGTGGCCAACTTCACCCTCTTTGCTTCAACCCAAGGTCCACTTTCATCAAGCCAAGCAAGCTCAGAGTATTTCCAACGTGGAAGCATTCTGCCCATCTTTATGCTCCACCCGGGAGGAGGAAGGCATGCGGAACCAACCCAGACTGGCAAGGCAGAGGGAATGATCATTTGGAAACTAAGCAAGCAAACAAGTAAGCACAGGGCTCAGTCGGAAAAACCAGGCTGCAGAGGGAGGCTAGGTTCTAGGTCCGGGATGGCCACGTAGAGCTGAACCGAACTGAGCCACGCACCTTGGAGAGCCACAGCTGCACCCACCTGCATCCTGCGTGCAAGCCTTGATGGCTGGAGAGTCAGAGGCTGGGCAGGTGCTGCGCACTCCCTTGTTCTCCTCTGGGGAAGGGGGCCCTAATGCTGAACCACTCAATCCCTTCCATTGCGCGCCTTGTGAGAGTTTTGCTTTCGGGCCTTCTGGTGCGCCTCCGCTGCTTCCACTGGAGAGGGCAGCCTTCAAGCTAAGGCACCCCCTTTCTGCCACCTCCCACCTCTCTCTCTCTCCTCCCCCCCCTCCAGGCTTGGCAAGGCTCACCGTGCAGGGGTTCCGTATTCAAGGCGCTGGCTACGGAGTGATGAAACAGTCAATGGGCTGCATAGCCGGCAGTCAGTGAGCCTGTGGGGACGGCACCTTGAACACCCCCCTGCCACCTCTTAGTGTCCCCTGCCAGTCCCCTTGCCTCTTCGCATCCTCCTAAGGCATCCCACCCCTCCCAGGAGGCTGTACTTCTCACTTTGGAAACCACTGCTCTGGAGAATACTAGAAGCTTTTATAGTAGAAAATGCAAATTTCCATATATTGAACATCAGTTTTCTGAATATTTTGATTCCACATTCCTAACTCCATTAGTAATCAATAAACAATTAACATCTTTATAGATAGCTATTAAATGATGCAATGTGTTACCTATTCCTTAGGAAATTATTCTCAATAAAAACATCAATGTCATATACATACTTTTGTAAATATTTGAACATATTTTCAATAATGCAAGCTAGTAGTTTCTTTCACCAGTGCATTGAAAAAAATGAAAAGAAACGGAAATATTGAATTTTAACAAACCAGAACTGAAAGAGTTTTAATTGGCTTTATTACAGTGAACAATTGATTCCTTTCCATAGTGCTCTTACTGCACTATCTTAGCCTTTGTTTTGCATTTGGAATATTCTCCTCTTCCACACAGATGCTTCCATCAGTATTCTGTAGGTAACCCTAAATAATGGTGACATACTTTTTCATTATTTTCCAGGACAAAAATGAAGCGTGAATGCTAAATTTTCACTAAGCTAAACACAACTCTACACATTTTTTATAAAAATAAAGTAAGATATAAAAATTCCACCTTCAATTCTATAATTTCTCTTGACTTCTGTGTTTACGACTAGGGTACTGTTTTGTATGGAAATAAGAAGACTCCAAATAATGAAAACTGATTGGCCGAACAGGCCACTCTCAGATTGGTCAATTAAGCACCATTTTAATTGGCCCACCTGGCAGCAGGAATTGGCCACAAGCCATGAGCAGCCCCTATAAGAAGGGCTGCCATGGCTTCAGCAAATGCTCGGCTACAAGTCACTATACTGTTAAATAAAGAGCTGTTTGTTGGAATACTGGTCTCTCATACCTTATTATACAAACAGAACAGGTACAATTTAGCTATATTATCTAGGATTTCTTTTAGCCTGTAAACTCTGATGAAGTGGAAATATTGATATGTAGATTGTCTTGTGCCATTTGTAGTCTAGATTTTGCTTATAACAGCTGTTGTGAAAAACTGGATGAAAATGTAATTATCTCAACATACCTTGTGATGAGTAGTTATCAAAAGACTTAAGTGAAACTGTGGTGTACCCACTTCTAAAGGGACCATCTTTGAATCTAATTGTACTAAATTATTATGGTTAGGCTCCATCCTCCCCTTTTTGGGAATGATTTTTGAGATATTGTTCATGGGACTGGAATAACACTGAATCATCTCCCGATAGATCTGTTTTGGGGCTTAGCGTATCTTTCTAGGTCCCTTTAGGTCACTTGGTAGCTTTCAGTGCCATAAACCTTGATATCTTGGTATGAGAGGTTGGGATTGTAGTACAAGTCTATAATAATTTTACTTCTGGACATTTTAAGTCTATGATGAAAAAGAAGAAATGAAAAGTCAGTCCTGTATGTCCTGACTTACTGAGTCTCACAGCAGTCCTCTCTTCTTTACTTTTTAACATCTATATGAAAATGCTAGGAAAAATAATTCAACAGTTTGGAGTATGGAGACATTGGTAAACTGATGACGCCCAATTATTTGTTGTCATCCCAGGCTGTAGGGAGAAATGTTATTGATGATCTTGAAAGTGCTTGGAAAGTTAAAGTTGAACCCAAAAAAGACTGAGTTCTGTTTGTTTATCAAGGTTTTATGTTTTTTGTGTTTTCTCAGAAAAGGCAAGCACTGCTTTAAAAGAAGCATGTGTACAATTGATAATCTTGCTAGAATTACAGCTTCTGCTCAAGCATCAGGTATAGATTGTGGCTAGAGGAACTTGTGCTGAGCATCAGCCAGTGTGCTAATTATGGCCTTATCTGAAACAAAAGAACTTAGCATAGTATTCATAATTTCATAATGAACAATGTAGACCAAACAATCTACACGGGGTTGCCTTTAAAGATAACTTAGAAACTATAATTGATACAGAAAGTACTGGCACCTGATGGTGTAATATAATATAACACCAGTATTAGGGGCACTGAAAGCATGCAATACTACAAGTAGATAAATGGGTGCCACTTCAGTGGAAAAAAATAGCTGTTTTCATGTGTGCAAAGAATGGAAACTGGCACTGAACCTGACTAGACATGAGCATTGCAAGACAAGGTGAGGCAAGGTGAAACCAGTGGAGGAACCTGGAAGAGCTAGAAACCTGAGCATTGCTAGTCAGCTAGTTCACCTCCTGCACTGCACCAAGAATAGACACACAAGCACCGAACAGAATGAACTATAGTAGAAATTTAGGCTGTCACGACTGCATTGTGTCTGGTACATGTAGATTTTCCTAACATAATATACTATACAATAAATAAATATATAAATAAACTGTGGGCACTGATAAACTAAATCTGTTGGTTTGTATACAACTTACAGTTCTGATTTTAACCCATAAAATGTTTTATGGCTTGGCACCTGGATACCAATTCCAACCTGAATGACCAAATCTACCAAGTTATTTAACAAAGAATTCACCTGGGCAATAAGCCAGCCAAAGATAAAGGTGATGGTGCAGTGATCTGTAACTATCTCCCAGTGGAAATCAGAGTGATGCCCTTCTTGAAGCTTTCTGATAATATTAAAACATCTGTTTTGGACAGCATTCCAGTGATGTTTAGTAATTCTCCTTATTTTAGGCTTTTTATTTTTAATTATCATTTACATTTTATAAACAATATTATTTATAATATTAATAGGAGCCATGGTGGCACAGTAATTAGAATGTGGTACTGCAGGCTATTTCTGCTGACTGCCAGCTGCCTGCAATTTGGCAGATGGAATCTCATCAGGCTCAAGGTTGACTTATCCTTCCATCCTTCTGAGGTTGGTAAAATGAAGACTCAAATTGTTGGGGGCAATATAATGACTCTGTAAACCACTTAGAGAGGGCACTGTGAAGTGGTATATAAGTCTAAGTGCTATTGTTATTGCTATTATTATATTGCACATTGATTTTGAGATTGTATCATTTTTAATGGCTATTCCAATTTTCCAAGTGATGCTTTAATATTTTTCTTATGTTCTGTGAGCTGCCAAGAATCCTCACATAAAAATGGAATAAATAATGTGGTAGCATAATATACTTTAATCACACGCTTCATCTTCTGGTCACCTATTAAATTCCCATTAGTACCTACTCGGCTACCTCCTGAAGTTTTGAAAGGTTTTTTGCATACAAGCAGAAATTTTTTTTCATGACATGTTCATACTCCTAATGAAAATAAGAAATTCATATCTGTTGCAGATGTAAAGTTACAGTTATATAAAGCTGTAAGAATTCTTACAGCAAGGTAAGGAAGCTAAGGTATGAAATCATAAAGCAAGACTGATTATAAATACATAATAGCTTTGTATCGTATAGATAATGATATTGATCTACACTACACCAATGAAACTTTCTGTATCTGCAGTTTAACATTTATTAGATTTCATAATAAACATTTCTGTGATATACAGCAGAGTTCTGCATATGATCAGTCATTAAACTGAGACACTTCTTCTGATATAATCATCAAGACAACGGGGGTGATTGATTAATCAATACATGGGCATGGCCTTATTACAGTGAACAAATTATACATTGCAGAATATATTGCTATGTTAGCAAGATTTCTTCTTTACAAATATACCTCTTAATTGATAGTTGTGACCTTTTGGTGACACTGAAAAAAAAATCTTCCATTTAGAAGGTTGATCTTTCTTTCTTAGTATAGATCAAAGTAAATAGATCAATGTGTTGTTAGATATGGATTTATTAGGAAAAAAGGCAAAAGAACAAATGTTTCAGAGATACAGTTTTTTTATTTTGCTTAATATTAAGAAGTTAACATAATAAAGAAATAAAAACAGTTTGTGGTAATAACTTAAAAAAGACTGTAAAACCTGATTCAGAAATATTAAGAACATGCATATCAGAAAGGAAGGAAATTAAAATTACTGAGGCTTTGTGTACAAATCTCAATTTGTTGTGTGCAACTCAAATTGTATCCTGGATTTATTCGCACTGGAATTTTTGACCTTCCTCCACTTCCATCAAACCATGATATGATAGTTGTCAATGATCACTTTATTTGGCTGAAGTCATGACTTTACTTTCACTTCTTTCTCAGCCCATGATTGCCACAAGGTTAAGCCATTCTTGGCTGTACACATAATCCTTGAGTTACAACAGCAGTTGGGACCAGAAAATACATTGCTGCCTGACATGATAATAAAGCACAAAAATAATGTGACTATATTGCTTAAGAATGGCAATTCCAGAATTCCTGATTTCTGTCATTAAACAATCACCATCTATTCATTGAGCAAGGACCTCACATGAACACAGTTTCCCACTCCCTGTTGGCTATCCCATTGACTTTGCTTATGGGAAGCTAGAAGGAAACACTGAAACTTATCATGTGTCTATAGGGGACTCTGGTTACTCATTCTAAGTCCCCTTTTCTCAATGCTTTTGTAACTTTGAACAGTTGCTGAACAAATGATCATAACTCAAGGACTATGTGTACCTTAAACTTAGCAGCAATGTGTAACAATTTCAAGTTATGTAAAATCTGATGTCCATTGATGAATATGTACCTGAGACAAGTATTTTACAGGGAATGAAAAAAGTCCAGTACCTACTCAATACCTGCGGCTAATACAGCTCTATCCTCTATTTTCAATCCCAACCACACTTCTCTGTACCATTTTTGTTCCTCCAGGACAAAAGAACAAAGCACAGCTGCCAGCTGTTTTTGTACTGGCAATTCCTTGCAGTCTAGCAGGCAGTTGATCAGTGATTGGAAACAACACTATAAAAGAGCAACCTGGTTTACCTTACTAAAGGTTTTTAATTAATTTGTGTCCTTGATCTGTGTCATCTCTATTTCTCTTAAAATTACAGTAACTTTAGCTAAGATTGAAATTGTGGATAGTTGTTTACAGAGAGCAGCCATTAAATTTTCTTTAATCAAGGTTTGGGTTTGAAGTCATCATATTCTAATACATGTAATACCCATTATTATGCAGTTGTGCATTTATTGCCTTAAAAAGCAATAATCTGAAGGCTTCTGTGTGGGTTTCTCATATCTGGTTCTGCTTTCCTCTACTTTTCAATAAAATGTACAAGTATGTTGAAAGGCCTAGAGTGAATATCACCTGAAATCATGGGAAATTATGAGAAGAAGCCACCCACTTGAAGACATGTACAAGCTATAAAAGTTTGTTTTGCTAATGTCACCTTCTACTACATGCCCCAAGCTGGTAAGTAGGTTGGGCAAATGCCATTACCATCTTTTTACTAGGAGAAAAAAATCAAGCTTTCTTCTCTTCATACAAGAAAATGTAGTTGGGTGGACCTCATAAGCTTGTTTTAGGGATTTGTTTCACTGACTATGTTGCAAAACTGGCTGGATGCTTGAGTTTCCATTGTCAAAAGCTATCCTCTTGCTGCCAACTGCCCTGTGGGTGACCTGATTTTATGTATTTTAGCTCCACACAGTGGCATTTAACCTACAATGAAAGAAGCATGGAAAGAGATTGACTTTATGGGGAATGCAATGTTTGAGAGGTTTTTTTTTTTTCAGCAAGTTTTGTAGAGAAAAATTTTGGAGGCATATTCTCCCTCTGTGACAATATCTCAAATAAATATGATAAAAGCAGAAGGAGTGTGCAAAAGTTCAATTCATGAACATTCACTGTACATAACTGTTCTAGCAGAAGAGCTTGAAGTTTAGAGACAGTGGAAGGAAAACAAGGCCGTTGGTGGCAAAGGGAAAGTAAAATAAGGCAAACAGATTGATAAACAGGTTGGCACATAGGCTGTGATGTTCTCAGTTTCAATTTGGCTGAATTGCAACATGCCTGAAATGTTTTGGCTGAACTTCTGATCTGTAATGTGCTTGTTTTATGAATAAAATGGCAGCAGGCAAAAGATCTGTCACCTTCAAGCCATGGAATCAATTCCATATCACTTTCTGTAATTCTCTGTTCCTGTTCAGCCTTCACTTTATAAGGCCTACTAAGAACAAAGACATCTTTCACAGCCACCCCACTTTCACATTACTTGGAAGTATCTCTGAAGCTTGTGTCTTTGTGATAAGACTGCCCACAACTTTAGCAAAAGGTTGCTGGTAAAAAAAAAAAAATGCTTCCAGGCCATTTCATCTCTCAATAGGCAGAAATGGATCTTCTGGGTGGTGAGAGAACTGGCATTATTTCCTCCTCCTTTCTATGTTTCTTCTTCTACCAATTGGTTGACAAAAGAACTTGAAAAATGGCAAGTGCCTCTGAAAATCAGTGGCCAGAAACTGGGAAGCATAGTTGTAGCAGCCTTTGTGACAAAAAGAATTGGACCTTTGTCTTTATCCTTACTTATTGTTGTGTACCTCAGATCAATTGGATCTCCCTTGGATGTAGAAAATATGGAAATCATGGTTCTAAAAATAGAGCATGTTCAAGCAGCTTTCTCGGGTGAGTTAAACATTGCATTGTTTATTCATGTTCCTTAAACCCATTTGTTGAAGCACTGCTGTTCTGTGAGCAGGTTACAGCAGGTTGTAAAAAAGAGCTCTAAAAATCAGCGTCTTCCACATGGAATAAAACTCAGTTATTTTCAGGGACCACTTATCTCCTATATGTCTACTCATCCAATTAGAGCTTCAGCGTTGAACCTCAGTGGCACAGTGGTTAGAATGCAGTACTGTAGGCTACTTCTGCTGACTGCTGGCTTCCTGCAGTTGGGCAGTTCAAATCCCACCAGGCTCAAGGTTGACTCAGGCTTCCATCCTTCTGGGGTTGATAAAATGAAGACCCAGATTGTTAGAGGCAATATACTGATTTTGTAAACCACTATAGAGGGCTATAAAGCACTGTAAAGAGGTATATAAGTCGAAGTGCTATTGCTATTTCTTCAATTAAACAATGTCATCTATCTGGGCACTGTGTCACACAGACTGCTATCTGGGATGAGGTCCTCCCTGAAATCTGAATGGTCCCCACTACATTTTATAACTGTATCCTTTCCTAATAGAGTAGTAAATTATAATAAAAGAATATGAAACATGCTTGAGGTAGGATAGTGGCAGAAGGGCTTAAATCTGATCTGTCAAAGCTTGGAAAAATCAAGCATGAAAAAAACAGTCCCAGGAGCGAGAAGATTACATTCTCAGGTGAGGAAAACTAAGTTGTAGTACCATTATTATCCTTTATCTTTTATTTCTTTTCTGCAAGTTTCTGTGTTTTTCTCAAGAGCATCAGTGGCTGAGGAAAATCCCTGTTGAAGTCATTGTTGTTTTAAAAATAATATCTTTGAGGCTTTCAACTCCTTTTTGATTCTTTAATCTTAATATACATATTAAAGACCAAGTTCTCATTTAGTCATCATACTTTATCTGAAAGGACTGTAACACGAACCAACCAGGTCAAACTCTTCCCTTTCATCCTTACATTTGAGTCACGTTAGAGTTTGCAGATTAAGCTTTGAAAGGGAAGAAAGTAAGGGAGAAAGTTACCATTTCATCAAAGTCCAGGTAATTCGGCATCAAAGTGTATCAAGTGAGTGCAGGCAGCATGGCAACTTTCCTTGGCACTTTGTTCTTTCCTAAGGCTGGGAAACAGGGATTAAAAAGTTAACTGTCAGTCTCTGCTCACTTGCCATTTCTGTTATGTTTTTTTCAAATGTTATCAAGACAGCCCAAGAATATTCTTTCCGACATTATTGATATTGTACATTTCTATACCAGGCAGCAGAATTTCCATTAAACCACCAAAGATTTTTCTATGACAGTGAAGTGTCTTATGGTTTAAACATGCAATAATTTCTTTTGAGTGGCTTTTTTTTCACCTGCATGATCAGTTTTAAATTTATGTAAAGCTTCCCAGAGTCTTAAAAAATATTTTATCATGCAATAATACTTGCAATGTATTAAAAGTATCTATTAATTTTCCTTATTTTCCTTACTTATTACTGATAATTTAAAATGGAGACATTGCTATGAAAAGATATTAATACCTACTTCAGCTATAACAAAACCTATTTGCTTTATTACAGTATTCAAAGTGTTCAAAAAGGCTTTTTGCAACATGCAGGAACACACACAAAGCATGTTTCCTTGACTCATTAAAAGCACTACAACTTTTTTCAGGATTTCAGAATTGCTTTATAAATTGCCTTCATACATACACATGCAGAGTTCCAGACTTCTATATATCTCTTCTGTGCAATAAAACATATTTGCAACAATTTCTAACTGTGAGTCCTGGAAATATTAATCGTAGCCTGGACTTCCATAATTTTCCACCTTGACTTGTAGTTCAATATGCAACCAAATCATCCTTTTGCTTATACTTAAATGGGAAAATCTGTATATTATAAACTATTGGAGGCTCCACTTTTCTTCACTTTGTTTATGTGCCAATAGTACTCAGAAAATATGTGGAGAGAAATATATTTAGTTTCATTCAAGAATATATTATAGTGCAGAAATTCCACATAACTCCTCTATGATGTTTTCCCATTGCTTCAAAAGAAACATGTATAGATTAGTGATGTGTAAATAACTGAAAATCCATTTCAATTACTGTGTTAGTATGGAAATATTACAAATCAATATTTTAATGGTATCTAATTTTTTTCAAAAAAAATCATAACAAATGATATAACTATGTTTACAGTATTCTAACATATAGAATTTTTATATTCTTTAGCTGTTAACACACACACAAACACACACACAGTTGATATATATATCTGTTTTCTTCATATATATATTATGTGATTTATATATACTTAAGAAACTTAAGAAAACATTAAGCTCTCACGGGTACTTACATTTGTGCTGTTTAGCTTCCTTCGGGTATTATCCCACGTCATTGTAGTTCTGTT
>BHFT01011151.1:0-10848 GCA_004320025.1 Laticauda laticaudata
CTTTGCATATAATGAGTCTATCTCATATATTAGGTTCACCTTTTAAGTTGCATTACTGAAATAAATGAACTTTTGCATGATATCCTAATTTTTGGAGTTTCACCTGTATATTGCATCAGTAGTGATATCATGATATAGATATGTATGCTATATTAGAAATATGCATGATAATCGATCTAGAAGAAAAGAATGCACTGGGAAAAGGTACCACAAACAAATATGTTGGATATTTCTCTGATATTGGGATCTCTCCTGATCTGGACCTGCTTAATTATATGATCCCCTTCATCAGTGGTGGGATTCAAAAAATTTTACGACCAGTTCTGTGGGTGTGGCTTGCTTGGCGTTGTAGGGGAAGGATACTGTAAAATCTCCAGTCAGAGGTGGTATTTGCCAATTCTCCAAACTATTTAAAATTTCTGCTAACAGTTTTCCAGAACTGGTCAGGACCTGTCAAATACCACCTTTGCCCTTCATGGATCACTGCCTTGTCATGGCAAATGCTGTGGAGGGCCAACCAAGATGGACAGGTCATAGCAGAGAGCACTGACAAAATGTGACCCATTTGAGAAGGAAATGGCAACCCAGTCCAGAACCTTTGCTATGAAAACCCCATGGACAGTATCAAAAGGCAAAAAGATATGACACTGGAAGATGAGACCCTCAGGTCGGAAGATGTCCAATATGTTACTGGGGAAGAGTAGAGGGCTAGTACTAGTCGCACCAGAAAGAATTAAGTGACTGGGTCAAAGCTGAAATAATAGCTGTGGATGTATCTGATGGGGAAAGAAAAGTCAGATGCTGTAAAGATCTATTCTCCATAGGAACCTGGAATGTGAGATCCATGAATCAAGGGAAGCTGGACGTGGTCAAATAAAGATGACAAGACTGAACATCGATATCTTGGCAATCAGCAATTTGAAATGGATAGGAATGGGTGAATTGAATTCAGATGACCATCAGATATACTACTGTGGGCAAGAATACCTCAGAAAAACTGGAGTAGCCTTCATAATCAATAAAAAAGTAGGAAAAGCAGTACTGGGATATAATCCCTAAAATGAGAAAATAACCTCACTTTGAATCCAAGGCAAACCTTACATTACAGTAGTCCAAGTCTGTGCCCCAACCACTGGTGCTGAAGAGAATGAAGTTGACTGGTTCTATGAAGCCCTACAACACCTTCTCAAATTAACACCAGAAATGATGTCCTTATCATCATGAGGGATTGGAATCCTAAAGTAGGAAGCCAAAAGATAACTGGAATAACAGGCAAATTTAGCCTTGGAGTACAAAATGAAGCAGGGCACAGGCTGGTAGAATTTTGTCAAGAGAATACAGTGGTTATATCAAACACTCTTTTCCAAAATCCCAAGTGACGACTCTACACATGGATGTCACCGGACGGTCAACACAGAAATCAGATTGACTATATGCTCTGCAGCCAAAGATGGAGAAGCTCCATATAGTCAGTGAAAACAAGACCAGGAGCTGACTGTGGCTCAGATCCTGAGCTTCTTGTTGCAAATTTAGGCTTAAATTGAAGAAAGTAAGGAAAAGCACTGGGCCACTCAGGTATGAACTAAATCATATCCCTGATGAATATCGAGTAGAGGTGACAAATAGATTTTAGGAATTAGATCTGATAGACAGAATGCCCGAAGAACTGTGGACAGAGGTTTGCAACATTGTACAAGAGGTAGCAACTAAAACCATCCCACAGGGAAAAAAAATGCAAGAAATCAAAATGGCTGTCTGAGGAAGCTTTGCAAATAGCTGAGGAAAGAAGGGAAGCGAAAGGCAAATGAGAAAGAGAAAGATACACCCAATTGAATGCAGAATTCCAGAGAATAGTTAGAAGTGATAAGAATGTCTTCTTAAATGAACAGTGCAAAGAACAACAGAATAGGGAGGACCAGAGATCTCTTGAAGAAAATTGGAGATATGAAGGAAACATTTCATGCAAAGATGGGCATGATAAAGGACCAAAATGTAAGGGACCTAACAGAGGTAGAAGAGATAAAAAAAAAAGATGGCAAAATTTACACAGAATAACTACTGTATACAAGAATGAGCTTAACATCCCTGATAACCACAATGGGGTGGTCACTGACCTCGAGTCAGACATCCTGGAATCAAATGGGCCTGAAGTCAAATGGGCCTTAGGAAATTGGAGCAACAGCACAGCTAGTACAGGTGACAGTATTCCAGCTGAGCTAATCAAAATCTTAAAAGATGATGCTCACTGGAGAAGAGCCTAATGCTGGGAAAGACTGTGGGCAAAAGAAAAAGGGGACAACCGAGAATGAGGTGGCTGCCTGGAGTTATTGAAGCAATTGGTGTGAGCTTAAATGAACTCCAGGGGATGGTAGATGACAGGAAGGCAGGAGGAACATTGTCCATGGGGTCATGATGGGTTGGACACAACTTCATGACAAACAAGAACAATATGATCTTCAATTATATTTAAGTTGGAACTAAATTGGTCTTGTTAACTTGGTAACCACCAAATTAGTAATGGAAAATAATTTAGTTTGTATTTGAATCTGAACTGAATATTTTAGATTCAATAAATGAATTTATAAATTCATATTTATGCAAAGTTTGCAATATAGTACAAAAATGTGTATTTGAGGAAATTTGTGCAAAAAATTCAAGCATGAATGACAATAATGTGTAATATATATTATAGAACATAGTTTGCAGTAATTTTGCAGTAAGTCAATATGCAGATGTTTGGAGAAATGTACACCAAAACGCATTCAAACTTTAACTTTTTAATTAATTAATTTTAAAAATGCTAAGATTTTGTACATATCCATCAAAATTAAATGTTTAAAATCCTCATAAATTTACAGAAATGAAAAATTGAGAAAACCTGAAACATTATTAGATTTACCCATCCATATTCCACCAGCATGATGCCATAATTCCTATTCATCATATTTATAGTGGATATATACTGTAGAAGCTGGATTTAAATGTAACTGGAAGGTACCAGGTTGTAGAATGCAAAGCATTCAGTCAAATCTCATTCTAACTTTTAATGTGGCCATTTTAAATTGTGAAATAAATTGCTTTGACTTTTATCAGGTTTCTGTTAAATAATCTTAGATTTTAAATGATTTAGCTTGAAATAATTAGCTTCTGTGAATTATGGTCTTTACAATATGACATTGTGACACAATATGCTTTGATGACGTTTCTTGAAAAGATTAATATAATAATGATAAAGTACAATGCAGTATGTGGAATATAGCAATATACTGAATGCAGGATTTGAAGAGCAGGGGAGGGTTGGCACTTCCAAATTGGGAATTGTATTATATTGCTGCCTCTTTTTATGGCTAAAAGAGTGGGTGAATTTAATTAATAAGAGAATTCTATTCTTAGAAGGCCATGAGGGGGTGGCACACTTTTTTATGAGATGTAGGGAAAGTCAGTCAGAAATATTTCCATGGACACTTAATTAGAGACTCATTATTAACTAATTGGGAAAAATATGGAAAAAAACACCATCTAAAAGTACCGATTTGGATATTGACCATGGAGGCGATGATCCACCCAAACAATTTGGATATTGCTAAAATGATTAAATACAAGGATTTATTGTATATACAAGGAAATTTGAAATCGCAACAAGAATTGCAAGAGCGGGGATTTAAAATTGATCAGTGGGTATACCTCCAAATCCATAGTAGATACAATCAGGATAGGAAAGAATTCGGAATTAACAATAAACCTCAGCAATTAGACAAAATTTTATTAGGACCAGGCAAAAAAAATATAAGTAATTTTTATAATTATTTATCAGAAGTAGAATTAGAAGAAGAAACAGTCAAAGGGAATATGATAGCCTGGAGTAGGAATGTAGGTTGTAGTATCACCTTAATAGAATGGGAAAGGGTCTGGGGTAGAAACAATAAGATTACAAAATCTTCAGTATATAAAGAAAACGCTTATAAAATCTTCCTCCTTCGAGATTGGCAAAGATGCACCCCAATATGAGCCCGAAGTGCTGGAAATGCAAAAAAAAAAAAGAGGGAACCTTTTTTCATATGTGGTGGTCCTGTACAGAAGCCCAAAAATGCTGGCAGAAAATCAGAAAATGGTTGGAAGATATATCAAAAGTATCTAGTCTCTATGCTGTGAAGGGCCTTATAGGTGATAACCAGCACCTTCAATTGTACCTGGAAGTCAGCTGGGAGCCATGAATGTTTTACATGGCTATATTAAATATGGCCAGAACTGCCTTTGCTGCTGCATTCTAGACCAGCTGCAGCTTCCAAGTGGTCTTTAAGAATAACCCCAGACAGAGCACACTTCAGTGGCTCAAATGCAAGATAATCAAAGCTCAAGTCCATTTGCAAATTAATTAGATAAAACTGTAAGCAATTCTGACTCTCATTTTTTGTTTTTGCCCAACAGGACTCCCATCTGGCCTGTGAAACCAAGGCCGTTCCCTCCCTGAAGTCCTCTTTCCCAGTGGAAAGCATTACCAAATTCCTCATTATGGCAGTCCCAAGCCTTTGTTCATTTGTTACCTTTCCCAGTATAAAAACGTCAAAAGAATGAAATGGGCTGTTTAGAACTGCCTTATTTGCTGAGTTTCTTAACTGAGTACATTTAACTTCTTGTCTGTGTCTACATAGAAAAAAAGTGTTCAGAGATGGATTGTTTTAAGAGGTGCAGCTTTGTAGAAGAAAACCATAACCCATCATTAAGGAGGTATCTCAGAGAGCAAATATGCCCCTTTAGAAAGAAAACACTACACGTCTTCATGCAGTGGTAGCTGATCTGATACTTATGGCAGAAAGTACAGTTGTGTTATTTTCTATACCTTAATTGTTTTAGAGATATCGAATATGTATTCTCGTTTTGCAACTTTAAAACACAGAAGTAGCTGTAACTGTTTTAATTTGTTTTTTTAACTGACAATTCAAAGAATAAAGGTAGCCCACATTTACTTAAACTGTCTCTATTTTAAAAAATAGAAAGTTTAATTGTAATTAAAGGCATTATTTTCTCTTCCTCTAATTTATTTCTGTCTTGAATCAAATCGCTTTGTTTCCTTGGATGTGGCTGATATTCCAGACTTTAAAATAAATGTATTCTTATTAAATGTTGTTGTGTTCATTCATACATTTTTGGATATTTAAAAATTAAAAAAACATGTTCCCTTTTATAAGTAAATAAAATTTCCTTATGGATGAATTCTGGATTTTTGAAAAAAAATAGATTATTTTAAACTGGATTTTATTATTATTTTTTTCCAACAACATTTTGTCATTTTTCTTATAGAGGATGTAGGATTATATGGGTGATTTATTTCAGCAAAATTTATATTGTTTTTCTTTTACTATATAGTGGGAACAGCCCAATGCCCTGTGCATTGTGTACGATGTCACCAATGAGCAATCTTTCACTAACTCTGCTAAGTGGCTAGAAAGGCTGAGAATCCAAACATCAGGTATTCATACTCCAGGTAGGAAATTTTAAATGTCTTTGCATATATATTTTGTTTCTACATCTCATACTCCTCAAATATGCTGGAAAACAGAACCTTGACTCCAAACAATTGCTTTCTTCAGTTTACATTTTCTTCATGTATGGAAGAATTGTAAAATTTATATTCTAACATTCCTTTGTGATCCTTTTCTCTTGATAAACGTCAAACAATTCTTTTTAACTTGTTAGCTTTGCTTATCTGTAACAATCCCATATTTTCTTTTCTTTTTCTTTTAGGTATCTTGGTGGGCAATAAGATTGATTTAAGTGATAGGAGAGTTGTAGAGCGCAAGCAAGCACAACAGTGGGCAGAAGCAAATGGCCTGGAATACTGTGAAATATCAGTAGTGAGTAGCTTTACTTTACTGGCTATGCAATGTAAATGCATTTATTTTCATTCTGAGGAAAGGTTGGATTATTTTGGCTGATTTATGCAGATTTATTTGATGAAATAACTCTATCCATTTGTAATTGTTTCTTTTTGTCTTTACAGAAAGAGATGGAAAATTTCGAAGTTCCTTTTCACATTGTGGCAAATTCTTTCCACCGATTGTACAAAGAGAAAGTAGAAATTTTCCATTCATTGGTATGAGGTGTCCTTAAGTACAATATGATGGATTAAAAAGAAAACACACTAACAGGCAAAATCATATGAAAATGGAAAGTAGGTTTTTGTTGTATAGTCACTTGCTTTCCATCAAAGAGAATTATAATTCTTCAACTATTATTTCAGATCTCATCTGCTTATTGTTTATCCTGTGATGGACTTTTTTTAGAAGAAACATTGTTAGTATTTTTGCATGAATTCAGAGTTTAAATACTGTGAAATATTTGACAAATTTCACAAGGAGAAATCTATCAAAAATTAACAAACATGCCATTACTATGGGCATTTCAATTATCTAAACAATCTGTTTCTTACAGTTGAGTTAGACCAAGTAATTGTTATTCAGAAATCAATATAAAAGATATATTTCAACTTTAGTTTTCTAAAGGTAGAAATTCATAATCCTTCAGAATTTTCTGCAACTTTTTTTCTGCCGACTCAACATATCATTTGGTGGAGGGTTTTTTTGAATGTTAGTAACTAAACCATTGTTGTAGGCCTTTTTCGTTGCCTTTTCTAACTGCAGGGATGCCAATTATTTTAATGGAGGAAAAATGTTGAGACACGACTTTGCACATATTCTTAATACTATGCTCTAAAAACATTGCAGGTTAGGAGGTCAATTTGCCAGGTTTTTTTCATATCTTATTAATATTGTTATTAGTATTGTTCAAACAACTGGTGGACTTTTTAACATCTCCATAATGGTATTCAAAGAATCTGCTGGAAATAATAAAGAGTGTGTTTCTTTTAAACTGAAAAATTATATTGGAAAGATTTGTCATAGTGAGCGGGGGGGGGGGGGGNCAGAGCAGGCACATAGTTCCAAAATATCCTATTGTTTATTTATTGTTTATTTAAAAGGGGGGGGGCTTTCAATAATGATTCTGCCTGCTAGAAATGGGACAGAAATCCATCCTAGATTTCAAACAAAAATGATAGAAATCCACATACAAAATGAGTGAACCAAAAATGAAGCTGGTGCATTGCTTGGGTAAATTTGAATTGTATGAAAAGGGCAGGGTTCCAAACTGTCAGGCCTCCAGTGCTACCAGAGGAGAAAACATTTTATTCCTGTTGCAAGAAATAGATAATTCTTGCCTCAGTCTACTTGCTTCTAATTTATTTCAGTTTAGAGTTGCTTTCCAAAACTGTTGCTCTTCTTGAACTAGCTTTCTTTCTTTTTTTTTCTTATGTGGCTGCTCAGTGCTCTTTGCAAAAGGTCATCTAGCTCATTAAGAAAGCCAAACCTGCAATTTAAAGACCATATCAAACGTTTTTCAACAAGTTTGAGTTGAATACTTAGGTCACAAGCTACACTATTTTGATTTAATTAAATCAAAATTTAATTAAATGTATCTTTCAGATTTAAATCTAGTAAATGTACCCTAGGGCTGTGCACATTTGCTGACCACCTGGATCTATATGTTGAGACACAAAACAATTTTAAATTACCCTTGAAACTGCTGCACACAACCTTTGAGAGATACAGCTTTTTTGACACTTGAGCAGTAGGTTTGATGGCACACTTTGATTATTTCACAAAGTGCTTTTCACAGCCCAGCTGTACACACTTCTGAGAGAGAGATGCACAGTTCTTAAATACTGTATAAATAAATAAACAATGTATGGTTGTGTCAAAGGGGCAGATTAACCTCTGCTTTAGGGGCAGAGCTGGATCTCTAAACAAAGCTGTTCCTATTCTCTATATTCTCATGGTTGGAGATCTAAGAACAGTTTTCTTAGTCAAGAACTGAACCACAGCAGCTTCTACTGCTGTTGATAATGGATAGTGCTCGAATTCAGCCTAGCACTGAATTTGAGTACAGAGGTAAAAATGACTATTTTTAAGATTAAAATCGTAATCCCTAACCTTTCATTTTTTAGCGTATAATAAATGAATATTGCTCCCTCTTGCATCAAAGAGAATCAAAAAAGATATCCTTGATTTATTTTTCACTCTCCTCCCTCCCCCCATCTTTCTCTCGTTGATGTTTATGTAATCATTCTTGCAATGCTCCTTTAATACTACACTACATGGTGTGGCTTTCATTCCTTATGGATAGGAAAAATGGCTAAACAGAAGTGACAGCTAGCAGAAGAGAAGGGATAGAGAGCACATAGATAAAGAAGACTTCATGGGAGCAGGCTACTTTCTATAAGCTTTGTTTTTCTTCACCCAGCTGAAATTGTACTACTTTCTTGACTCTGGGTTTGTTACTTATGAATGTCATCAGTGTGGAAAATATTAAAATGTTAGCATTGGGCATGAGTCTTTTACCCCGTTTGTAAAGCCCACCACCTCTCAATGTTGTCCTGTTTTTAGCTGACCAAGGATATTTTTATATAAAATCCTAGATAAAGTCTAGGATTTCCCCGGCCATTGGTATGTTCCAGTTGATATTGACACCAAAATTATTATTTACTTCACAGCATTAGGAAAGTTTTGAAATGTGATAATCAGAGTATTAATATGAGTTAAAATATATTTGAATTAGGGTTATCCTAAACAGACATCTCCTTCATTCTCCTAGCAAGACTGCTTTCATTTATTTTACCATCTGCTCTTCAGTGCTGGAGATGATGCTGGAGATATGTGACTTGGGGCACTCAGGCGGAAACTGGCCTGCACAAGGCCAGGCATGTGTTTGTCTCCTAGCAATGCAGCGGTCAGCAACAAATTTTTTTGCGACCATATCAGAGAGCAAAGGCTTGGAAATATTTAAGATGCAACAAGATGGGCTGTAGGAAAGTAAGATTTGGGGAGGGTCAGAGGAGACAAGCAACTGTGGGATGAAGGCAGATTGATTGGCTGCATACAGATGTAATAAAATAGATTAAATAATCAGATCATTTAAAGATACTGAAATATTAGAAGACAGGGATATGCAGAGTTGGTAGTTGCTGACAGAATGACTTCGTTTGTCCCTCTAGCAGTGAGAAAATAGGAACATCATGAATCAAGACTGATGGTTGGAAATGCCACAAGAAAGCAAGAACAATTCTACCACATGTGGCAGTTTTGTTAAAAGCCTCAAAGGTACCATAAAGAAATAATCAACATGTTCAAAAAATTTCCAAACAATACATTTCAAACTGCAGCCATATGTATGTTTATTAAGTATGATTCCAGAAACAAAAAAAATTCAGCTTGCTAAGATATTTGTTAACAATTGCAAAAGCAAACTTATCACAACACTGGAAAAAAAATAAATCTTGATAATGTCAGATTGGGAGATTAAAATTGGAGCATAAACTGTAATGGCAAAATGGGCAGTATATCTGGGTCAACTACTACATGACTCAGAGAGCAGGGTGTGTTTTTTTGTTGTTGCTTTTTTGGAATTTCTGTATTATATGAGGATATTTTGTGCAAATGGTTCTTGTGGCTGTGATAGAAGTATTGTAATATATCAATATTCTTCTGAAGTAAAGGTACCACCAGGAAAGCCTCCAGAGGTGTGGCCTTAATGCACAGATAAATAGGGAGTGGTTACCAGGCATTGGGTAGTATCAGCCCCTTTTGTAAACATCTTTTCATTGTCATGTAGGAACTCCACAATCTGCCCAAGCAATTGGAACTTAAACAGGGAATGAGCGTGTTTGGATGGACTATATGGCTGATGAAATAAAAGCAGATCCAACAGTTAGTTTGATTGCTGATAGCTGACTTAACATTTAAAAAGATTCTTTGCTCCTTAAGATCTCAGTTTCCATTCTATGAAGAAGGAGCAGGATGAAATGGATGAGCTGCATAGATTTTCTAACACCATCTGCAGAGTGAGCCCAGAGAAGGTGTTGGAATTGGAATGGAGGCTTCACCACAAGTCCTCAAGCTGTTAATACATCATTTTAATGCATCTTTACTTCATCAGATGATATATATTAACATTTCTGTTGGGAAATGTATACACATGTCCTAACATTTCCATGACTATATGGCATGAGGAACTGATAGCCAAAAGAACTGTGATTGCTTCTCATTAACCAAAGATGCCCTTTGAGGTTAGACTTTCAAGTCTCATAGTCCATGCAAGAAAAGATGTCTTACATCCCAGTGGATGAACAGCAGGGGCCAAATTATAATACTTAGACAAGTTCTAAAGAGCTAGATAGGCATCATAGCATGGGGAGAAAGGGGAATTGATTTTATTACACTCTAGATGTTAAAATAAAATCAGGTTAGTTTCTCTCTTTAAAATGAGTGAGAAAAGCTTTCCCTGCCTAAACAAATGGGAGGGGAAGATGCCACAAGTGCTTTATAAAAAGGAACCCTTATTTATGTCACTGCATATACATGCTTATACACCATACCTCAAGACCATAACAAGGTGAGCTAATTCTTTTCTAAAGCTAGGCTTCCCTTCAAATATTTTTACAAATGTCCATCCATTCCAGTATGGATGATATATTTATTTCTGGACAAAGACCCAAATACTACATTCCTACAACTCATAGAACTATATTTAGTCTCACATAATTTGAATGCAGCCTATGTGTTGGTTTATGGTTCAGTGTGTCTTATGAATCCAGAAAATTGGGTTAATTGAATAAATCATGTTTTGTAAATGATGAATAAACTTTGCTTAAATACAACCAAAAAGCTGTACTTAGTTTACATAACTTGCTATAGGTAGTCCTCAAAATCATTTTGTACCATTCAAAGTTACAAAAGCACTGGGAAAAAGTGAGCTTATGACACTTTTTCACATGACTTGCAGCATCCCCCCCCC
>BHFT01011154.1:0-25287 GCA_004320025.1 Laticauda laticaudata
ATGGCAAGCTTTTTTTAACGTTTTACATCCTCTTTGCATCCGTTGGTGCAGTGGGACATGGGCTTTACAAACTGTTGAAAATGAGAATGTTTTTAATTGTTTTCTATTCTTTTTTTCTTTTTTTCTCTTTTTTCTTTTCTTTTCTGCCTTTTCATTTGTGTATGTGTTGTTGATGTGTTTTTAATTGTAAAACCAATAAAATTTGTTTTTAAAAAATGTCATGAGAAGAAGGAAGGAAAGGAAGGAAGGAAGGAAGACTCAGATTACACAGTTAATGTAAGATCAATCAAATGTGTTGTCATGGAACTACAGATGTAGCAGGAAACACATTCCATACAATGATACTTCTATCTATTATTCATTATGACTTTTTGCATTAAAATCATAATTGGATATCTGTTTTGTGCAAGGATGGCTTTGTTGCATGCAATACATATCCAACAGAAATATGCATAAAGGTCTGACAAGCAAATAACCAACATTATGAACAGAGTTAAAGAAAATCTAGATGTGCACTTTAAAATATCTATGGGTAGTAAGTAAAATAGACTTTTGTATACAAAAAATCTTTTTGTCACCACAGCCTATTTCTGTGGTATAATGGTTAGGCATGGTTGCTGTATAAGAGAAATCAGTAGCAGATCCAAAAATTTTACTTCTAAAATGGCATAACCTCTAAGCCAATTTAGGGACAACTGGGAACTTCTGTATGAATAAACTGCATCTGGCTGAACTAAAACTGCCATATGAGCATGTATATCGCTATGCTATCCTCAAAGTCTTTCCACAGAAGAAAAATGTCTTGAGAAATCTATTAGAGTGACACATCATCTATACACTCCTGTAGGACCATTTTTATGGCTGTTCCAAAACATTTCATGGTGTAATGTAACCCCTGGGTTAGGAGTTTGCAGCAGCAGGGTTAATTTGTTGAACTAAGCCAAAATAGAACCCCAGAGATGAGAGACCATGATCTAAAAGGTGAGACCATAAAGGAAGAAATGAACAATTACTACAGAGATAGAGGTAGCAGGATAGATTAAAGATTAGGTCCCAAATTTTGCCAGAATGATGGGCAGAATCAAAACATACAGGTAGGATTGGGCCATAAAGCTTAAAAGGAGTTTTCCCAAAGAAGTAAACAAGTAGAAGTGAGATCAGCTGAAACAGAGAAACAGAAGAAGAGGGAATAAACAAGCAAGTGGCATGTTTTGCAGAGAGAAATATGCAGGAGGCGGGCACAGAGCAAAGGTAGGAAGTGGCTGCAGTGGGAAGGAAGAAGCAAGGGCAAATCAGCTTGGCAGAAAAATAGTAGTGGAAGTAGCAGTCTTAAAGGGAGGGAGGACTCAGCCAGGAAAATCATTTTAAAAAAAAGTAGATTGGCTTTCTCTTTAAAACAAATATTTTTCTCTTTAAAAACAATCTGCTTGGTGGAAACCAGATACCCCGAGGTGCCAAAAAGGGAAATAAGAATATGGGTGGCAAAGAGTGTCCCTCAGAGGGAGAGTGGCTGACAGAGTCAGATGGTGGAAGAGCACCTGAGAAAACAGCTTGGGATTGTGGCCAGAGGAGCCAAGAATGGACAGCAGGAACAATGAATGGGAAAGAGGAGAGGAAAATTCAAGTGTTGTACAGGCCTAGCAGTAAAACAGGGTTGGTACCACAGAGTGAAAAAAACATTGTAGATTGCTCAGCTGAGAGAGAGGATGGGTTTATTTAACATATATTGCAGCATTAAGACTGCGAGCGTACAAGGAGAAGCCTGTGGTGGCACAGTCATTAGAATGCAGTACTGCCTGTAATTTGGCAGTTCAAATCTCACCAGGTTCAAGGTTGACTCAGCCTTCCATCCTTCTGAGATGGGTAAAATGAGGACTCAAATTTTGGGGGGCATTATGCTGACTCCTAGAGAGGGCTGTAAAGCACTGTAAAGCAGTATCTAAGTCTAAGTGCTATTGCTATCTCCAGAAAAGATGATAACACTGATGCTTCTGCCATTGTCTGCACTTTGATTCCCAGGAGGATTTCATGTTATATCTACTCCAGTGAAAAGAAGGGAACTGTATCAGATTTTTCCTCTTTTAACTGTCTGGTTTCTGTAAAACAATTGTGGTGGTCATTATTATTATTATAAGATTTCCCAGGAAGAATTTAGAAATTGATTTCCTTAGAGCTCTAAACTGGACAGAGGAATTACTTGCTGCCAAAATTAATTAAAACAAAAAAGTATATAGGAACTGGGGAGAATTCAGTGGGATTCCTGGGGAAGCCAGGTTCTATATTCAACGGCTTTAAGTTTAATTGGAGAGACAACAATAAGTAAATTCTTTCTTGAAATACTGTGTAAGACGAACCAAGCCACAGAATGGAACCTAAAACACAGAAATCTTGGATTAGGCATTCTAACATGAATAGTAATTTTTAACTAACTATATCATCATCATCAACCCCCCCCCCCAAATTATTGGTGAGTTGGAAAAGGAAAAAATGATAGGAATGGTGCCCCAGCTGGAGAAAAAATATTATGCAAAACTACTATTTATTCAGATCATAAATGAAAAGGAACATCTTGGGAAATTATTTATGTCTTGTTTCCTCAGAATGTTTTGTAATGAATGTTGGAAGCCATGAATTTTTCAATAGTATAATGATTTGGCCCTCCTACACAGTGTGTCTGTATGGATTAGCTGCCTGCCCAGAGTATACCTAACAGCAGTCAACGCTAAAAGAAACCCATGGATAATGGAGTGTCTGACCTAAAATCATGGATTGTCCTATGTATCTTTTAAACAACTGGAGATAATTGTTCTTAAGGAAGGTAATGTGGTAAGAGGCACTTTCTAGATCAGGTCTGTCAAACTTGTGGCCCACAGGCCAGATATGTCACATGCAAGCCACACCCACTCCGACTCCCCATAGGCAAAAAATGTCATGATACGTCACGATCTGGCTCGTGACACGATTGAGTTTGACACATGTGTTCTAGGTGTTTTGCATGTGATATTCACATCTAAAGTAAGGGAAAGTGGAAGTATACCTTTCATTTCCATCCCTTATTTGTTTGTGTACTAGCATTAACATCAAGATAGGAAAAGCCTAAGCTTTATGACACATAGCTTTTTCACCACAGAGAGTCCACAAAATCTGATTCAATGCCTTTGTTTTGTTTTTTATTTATTTCACTTTTTAAAAAAAGCATATTCAAAACTGACAAGATAATAACTACAGACAAAATATATGATGCATTTTTTTATTTTAAAAAGAAGGGAAACAAAGAAACTAAATGGAGACATATGACTGCAGACCAAACAAGTCAAGGAAATTTGCCAAGAATTATTTGAAGTTCCTGCTCATTCTTATGTTGAAAGGAAACTAATTCTAATGTTGATAGAGAATATACATGTAGAGTGACAGTTCAATGCTGCAAGTGATTGTAAATTTGTCTTTCCAATGTTAAAGAAAAATTATTTTTTTAATCCCCACCATGCACAAAATTCATAAGTCTTGATATATTGATTCATTCACTGTTTTAACAATGAAATATAATAAATCATGGCAACTCTTCACTCCTGATAATTTTTGTCATAATTACATATAAAAGAGGCACAATTATACATGTGTACAAACAGACTGTGCTTCTTTTCTGAATTTAAAATAACTCATCTCATTTTTAAAATATATTTTAAATGAAATGAACAAGAGTTTCTTCTTTATTTGGGGGTTGGGGTGGATTGTGCTGATTTTGAAGTACACATTTGTCTAGAAAAAGGAAAGACGGATTTGAATGTTCTTTATGTGGCCCAGTAGTTCAGCAAGGAAAGACTCAATGGAGAAGAGCCTAATGCTGGGAAAGATTGAGGGCAATAGAAGAAGGAGACGACAGAGAATGAGGTGGCTGGATGGAGTCACTGAAACAGTAGGCATGAGTTTAAATGGACTCCAAAAGATGGCAGAGGACAGGAAGGCCTGGAGGAACATTGTCCATGGGGTCATGATGGGTCGGTCATGACTGCAACTAACAACAACTAAAGTTCAGCAAGATGGCAATGAGCATTGCTCATCAAGATAATTAATATTTCATCTCAATTTTAAACAAGCCTTAGGTTAGGAATAACTTTCCAAATTATTCCAAATTTCCAAACAACTTTCCTTCAGAAGTTATGAATGCTTCAACATTGGAAGCTTTGAAGAAGAGATTAGACAACCATTTGTCTCAAATGGAATAGGGTTTCCTAACTGAGCAGAGGGTTGGACTAGAAGATCTCCAAGTCCCCTCCAACTCTGTTCTATTATTCTATCCTTTTCTGCTCTGCTCTGCTCTGCTCTGCTCTGTTCTGTTCTACTCCAAATAGTAATAAACCGTCTGTAGATGTTCAAAGGGGTTACTTTTCTTCACCTGTTTGTGTAGAACCTTATAGCTAACAAATCTAAATGTTTATGCATGATATCTAACATCTTTGTATACATATATTGTATATGTATTGTATATATATCAGGAAATAATGTGAAGGATCACAGAACTATCGTAAAATAAAAGAGGACAAGTAGAATTCTATGTACCCCAGTCATAAGAGAAGCTCTATGGTGCCACTTTCAAACCTGGGAATGAAAACTATCATTTGCATAAAGTCTAAAACTCTGGAAGGATGGGCGGTGGAATCTGGATTGTAACCACATGAAATCAAGAAGAGTGTGTCAGATGCTTTCCTGCAAACTATTTACATACCTCTGATTGATTCCTTGCAACCTGTAATTATTTTAGCTGCATTTGTTTTCATGCTGTGTGTACGATTCACTTATGTACACACTTAATTCGCTTATTTCTTCGCATATTTCTGGGCTATTAAAGCCACTTTGGTTATGATGGGAAGGAAAAAAGCCACCCAGCCTTTTTGTGAGCCTCAACAGGCGAGACCCCAGGGAACAACTTTTAGCGACAGTAAATTTTGTTTTGATGATTCTCACAACCCCCAAATATTCGTCTCCTGCCTGTTAATTCACTTTCAAATTATATTCCTTTTTTGTTAATGATTTACAAATCACTCTCTTTATTTTCTGTAATGTCTCATTTGGAGAATATGAGCATTGTGAAGAGGCTATAGTCCCCAAAGAATATAGGAGTATAGGAGTTAAACCTAGAAAAATTTGGCACCAATTTAGAAGGGACTGTAATGAAGCATTGAATTATAGCCATTCTAGCTACAGGTTTAACAAGAAGCCCCTTTTTAGTGACATCTCATAACTTCAAGGAGCCAGCTCTGCTTATTGCTGGCTATAGACATATTAGTTCCTTTGTCAGAGTAAATTGTCAGTCCTAGAATATACTGAATTTGTACTCCTCCTTCCCTCATTTCAGAATTACTTTCAGAATGGTTTTGATGAATAAGATATTTGATATCTTTTAAATTTGTATTTGAAATATTTTCCCAGTTGAATAATGTGGGGCGATACGTTGCTAATTTGGCAGCTTCCGTCCTTCCAACATGCATCAGTTCCTTTCAATATCTTTTAAAGAAATGCAGACTGGGGTTTGGGATTGAAGAAAGGAATGAATGAATATTTATGGGGAGTTTCAGAAGGAGTTATTCAGTCTTGAAGGCTCTATTATGAATTCACTCTTTTATGAATTCAGTTTTTTTCAAGGAATTCCTCCCCAAAGAACACAGGGAATAAAATTTAGGTACACACCTACCCCAAGGTACATGCCTTAAAAATAGTGCTTGAATTTCTGGTTAGGATGTTATTATCCATCTTTCCTGTTTTCCTCAATTGCAATTAGTCCTAATAAGAGATAATCAACTTTTGCAACATTTGGTTTAGATTAATGGTAAGCATTATATTTTAAGTATGCTTTTAGCTTATTTGTATTGCATTTTGTTTTGTTTTTTGATTATTAACCATCTGATAATACTGAGCTAATTACTATCAAACCAATCTGGTGGATTTTGGAACAGGTTGTTTGATTTCTTGTACAGGGTCATGAGATTTTTTTTTTTTTTNGATTTTTTTTTTTTTTTTGCTGAGGGGTTATATATTTACTTGAGTACATGATTTTTGGGAAGGGGCTTACAGTTCATTGACTTTTTGATCAGGTGACCAACTAGAAAGGGGAGCCACTTTCCTCAACTTGCAACTGAGTCTCAAAAAAGTGTAATTTGAAAAAGACAGCTGAGAATTCATAACTAGAAGATCAAACAGGAGCAGAAACATTTTTAGGGTGAGTATGAAGCCAGCCTCAAATCTGATGAAAATATAGTTACTGGTGAAATGAGAGACACAACTGAAAGTATTACTTGTCAAAAAAAAAAAGAGGAAAGACCCAGCAAAAAAGAATATGTTTGAAAAAAAGTCATAAATGAAGAAATGGGAAAATCCATTCCTGAAATATTTAAATCCTATTGAAAGCATTTGGATAAGATTAAAGGAATAAGGAACAAAAGTGATATTGCTGTAGAAGCTTAATACAGATCATCTAATCAAACAAATGTAGAAAGGCCTCTTTTTAAAACCAACTAATTAAGCTCTTAAGAAGAGAGGTTAAAATGGTAATAAGAGTTTTTATCTATTCTGATATTTGATGGAACACTAATACAGGAATAGGATATTTTATTTTTCAGAAAATGGAAGATGAATTAAAAGCATTGTATCCTGAATTTATTTCTGACAAACAGGAATTTGTTGATGGAAAGAGCAGCTTTCTTGAGGGAAAGTGTTAACATTATGTTAGAATTTAACAAAATTAAAAGAGGAAAAGCTGATGTTAGCCATATACATTGGACTTCAGACAGGCATATATAAATGAATGCAGTTAACCTTCTAAAGAATTCAGAAAGATAGAGATGTTGAAAAAGGAGATATGGAAAATACAGGTACAAAAGATCCTCATAAGAAAGGAAGAAAAAGCTTTAACAATCTTTCTGGATGAGTGGTAAAGTCACTGACAAGCCTAAGGAGAAAACAAAATATATACAGGGAATAGAAAAACAGCTGATCACCAGGGAGGAGTAGGGACTGTTAGACTAAGCCTGTCAGGATGGAGTCAGAAAGGTTAAACCTCAGAATGAGAGCCCGATGGCAAGGAATGCAAAATATAACATGGATTTTGGGTGTAGTGGAAAAAATAAATCAAATAAACAAAATGGAAAGTTCACTCCTCCATCCATCTTTTATTTATTTATTTGATTTGTCAATCACTTACAAGATAATAGGTATAAGTATAAATATAGTTATGAATACATGAAACATGAAATGGATACATATTAGAAAAATAAAGAAACAATAGGACAGAGATGGTAGGCATGTTGGTGCACTTATGCATGTCCCGTACAGACCTCTTAGGAAAAGGGGTTAGGTCAATAGTGGACAGTCCAAGGTAAAGTTTTTGGGTTTGGGGAAGAAGCCACAGAGTCAGGTAGAGTACTCCAGACATTGACCACTCTGTTGGTGAAGTCGTATTTCCTGCAATCAAGTTTGGTATGATTAACCTTGAGTTTGTATCTATTGTGTGCTCTTATATTGTTATGGTTGAAGCTGAAGTATTCATCGACAGGTAGGACATTGCAATGTATGATTTTATATCCTATACTTAGATCTGACCGAAGGCAGTGTAGTTCTAGGTTTTCTAGGTCTAGAATTTCGAGTCTGGTGGCATAAGGTATTCTGAAATGAGTAGAGGAGTGGAGGAACTTCTTGTGAAATAATTTCTGGACTTTCTTCAACTGTGTTTAACATCAGATACGTAATGTGGGTTCCAGACTGATGAGCTGTATATTGAGTATTGGTCTAGCAAATGTTTTGTATGCTCTAGTTAGAGTGTAATATTAACAGAGAAAAAGCTATGTAAGATTAGGTTAACAACTCTTAATGCTTTTTGGCTATAGAGTTAACAGTGGGCTATTAGCACTTTGATCATTAGAGATGAATACTCCAAGATCTTTGGCAGAGTTTGGATCATCAACAAGGTCTTGACTATTCAGCCTGGAAGTTTTATTTTCTGATTTTTTTTTTTGCTAAATATGTAAGGCAGAGCATTTATTTGTTGAGATATGAAGTTGCCATTTTGTTTGACCATTCTGATATATAGTCGAGGTCTTTTTGAAGGGTAGCAGTATTGTCTGTGGTGTTGAACAGCTTTACATCAATCAGCGAAGAGAACACAGTTCTCACAGAGGTCCTTGATGTAGAGTATGAAGAGAGTTGGTCCTAGAACACTGCCTTGGGGGACACCACTGTTGACAGATACAGAATTTGATAGGACACTCCCAATTTCGACCATTTGTTGTCCTGTTTGACAGAAAATGCTTCTATCCAGTTATGCAGGTAACCAGAGATACCATAAGATTTTAGTTTTAGGAGTAGTTTATCATGTACCACTGAAATCAAAGGCTTCACAGAAGTCTATGTAAAATGCGTCTATTGCTTTGCTCTGATCGAGTTGTGTAGTCATATGTTTTTTGCAGTGTAAGAGTTGCAGATTGCAAAATAGTTTTTTTCTGAAACCAAATTATTTATTAGAAAGTAGATTGTTTGTTTTCTAAGTGAAGGATGATGGATTGGTTAATAATTGATCCATGACTTTACAGTTGATGCAGCATAAAGAGGTTTGGTCTGTAATTTTCAACTAGGCAGGGATCTCCCTTTTTAAAGATGGGGATGACCAAGGCTTGTGACCATAGTTTTGGCAAGGAGCTGGTCCTGAAAGATTTTTCTAAGATTATGCTTAGAGGTTCGGCTATGGCAGTGGATATAGCTTTTTTAAGAGTAGGCACATATTCTATCCGGTCCAATAGATAGAGATGGTTTTTAGATTGTGTAATACTTTTTCAACATTGTTTTTTGGTAAAATCGATATTTTTAGATCATTGTAGTGTCTGTGATTCTCAGGAAATACTGAGCATAGATCCATTGCTGTTTACACATTCTGAGCCAAATAATGTGTTAAAGAGGTTGGCTTTAATGGTGTCATCATTGCAGTCTTTAACGCATTAGGTCCTTTCAGGGGTGGGATGGATCTTGATCTTTTCATTTATTGTTTACAAAATTGTAGAAAACGTGGGTGGATGGTGCGTAGAAGGTCTTCCTCTTGTTTAAATGTGATAATTGGTGCATTCAGTTTTTTGATGACATAATTTTTTTGTATCGGCTTTTGAAGTTGGCAATATGCCCAAATTTATTTTTCTGCCAAAGTGATCTCTTTTGGGTTGAAGTTTCCTTATTGTTATGGATAATCTGTTCTTTCTGGTTTTTGGAGTTGTTATTGGTACATATAGTTGATTTATTTGACTTCAAGTAAAAATATGTTGTAATGGCTTCAACAGTACTGGCATCCAGTGAATAGAAATTGCCAATCAAGGGATGAGGGATCGTTGTCTATAAGATCAATAGTTGCCTGTTTTGAAGTTCTAATTGGGGATCACATCGTTGTGTTGATTTTTGTGTGGACGTATGTTGAGACAAAAGTAAATCAATGCTGTGGTCACTGTTTGGAAAAGGGTTCTTTAATTTGTATTCTGTAAATTGAATTCAAACTATTGCAGAAGATGAGATTGAGGCAGTTGTTAAGTCTAGTATTGTTGGTTACTGGTTGTTCCAGTGCCAGATTTGTTACAGCATTGTAGAAGATTGCATGTATGGTTTCAGTTTTACATTCGTGACGGGTCCCAGTTAATATGAGGTAGATTGAAGTTACCAAGAAAGATAAAAGCATGTGGGCAGGATGTTTGCCCATGTTAAGTTGTGAATTTAGCTTGTTTACATGTTTAATGTCATCATCAGGGGCTTTGTAACATAGTAAGAATCGAAATGTGATATTTAAAGGACAGTTCACAAATGATGGTCTCAGGAAGAGCAAGCTCCTGGGTAACTTGGATTTTTTTTAGATGTAAAGGACTTTTTATAGAAGATAGCAACACCATCCTCTATGGATTTCAATGATCTGATCAGTTAAAACATGATAGTCTCTTACTGTGGTAATGGAGTCAGGGAGAGATGCATTGAGCCATGTTTCACAGACAAATAATGATGTTGAATTTAGCCATAGTTTGTAAACAGGAGAAATTCAGATATTTTATTCACAAGGCTTCTTGCATTGAGTAGCTTGCATTTAAGGCCAGTTGTAGTTGGAATTGAGGTCATCATGGGCGTGCCTAGTTTTGCGTGATGGTAGGTTAGATGCGGTAGGTTGGGATGTGGAGTTGTGGGTTGTGTCACTTACTTTTGATACAATCAGCACAGTAGTCAATGTGCAGGTCCTTCCTCTCATTTGTCTAGATGTTTTTTTGAGTTCTGTGTGGAGTTCACGGGAGCGGATTATTTGTAGTATCGATACGTCTGGTCTTGAGCGAAGTTTTTGTGGTTGGGATTGGTTTTTCCAATGGCATTTATTGTATGAATGAATATGCATTTATGCATACAACTCTACAAAATTTTGGGGACAACTGAGCCATGATTGTATTTGAACTCAGGGCCATTTCTGGTTATTTCAATATCTTCAGGACAGATGTTTGTTGTATTTGAGTTGCTTATGATTTTGTGACTTTGGGGATGTTGTCTGATTCGTTGGTGTCTTCAGACCAAATAAGATGGCATTTGGAGTTTTCTGATCACATTCCATGATGTCTCTGATGAAGTAAGAGGATATCATTTGTGGAATTATTTGATGGGATAGTCATTATTTGTGGTTGTGGTTTGATGGTTATTTTTGGTTGTAGTTGTGATTGTAGTTTGAGGTAGTAGGTGTGGAAGTGGTTGTTGAATTGGGATTTGATTTTGAGTTGGGAGCTGATAGGTAGTTGCTTATCAGTGCTGTATTTTTTTTTTTCAAATAAATTAGGCTTCTTGTATAATTGTTTCAAAACATGTTGCTAAGTGTTTTTCTATTGAGTGAATGAGTGATTCTAATGCTATCAACTCTTTCGGGCAGGGTACTCAGTTTGTTTCGCTTAGGAAAACATGATGGACATAGACAAGAGAATGTATCTGATGCTTTTAGAAGATCAGCTACGTCTTTGTTTAAGTTTAAGCAGGCAAGGTGGGCGTGATTGTCACATAGGTAGCATTTGATGTTTTTTCACTTTCATTGATGGTTTTAAGACATCTGAAGCATGTACAGGAGTCTGGAGAGATAATATTTTTTGTTTGGTAGTGGAGGATTTGGAGTTTGTGGAATTTCTAGCTGGCATGGTCAATGACAATAAGTACACTAAACAATTAAATAGCTAATTAATGTGATAGGTAGACAGTGACTTAATGAATGTTGTAATTATAAATGTTAAATTGATAAGTTAGAGAATAAAATCAAAAGTAAGATTACTTATTACTAAAATCAATCAAATCAAATTATTACAAAGAATCAATCAATTGACTAGATAATCAATGATATAGTATTAAATCTCTATAAAATTCAATTAATCAGTAAATTAGTGGTCATTTAACAATTAATTATTATACTAGTATATGATAAATCAATTATTTAGACAAAGCATTATCTATAAATATTGAGGTACTGAAATAGTGGAATTTACTGAAGTATTGGAGGTTTGTTGTGTAAAAGTTCCTTTGTTTTTCCTTAAAGCCACATTTTTTGGTTTTTGTCTTGTTTTGTTTTTGTTTCAAAAGGAAAGCGTTGCTGTTTGATAGATTTGAATGCAGAAGATTTGGAATGAGCTCACCAATCATCTACTTTGGAGTTTGGAAAGGATGAGATTTGGGTGGGGGTTTAGTGGAGGTGGTCCAATCAGCTGAGTTGGAATTTAAATTCAGGCTGACTAATCAGCTAGGTGATTTAAATGGAGCTGGGTGATTTATATGGAGACTATCAATTCTCAGTGAGTTTCCTTTGTTCTCCCCAATCAGCGGCCATTTAGAATTACAGTCTCTTGCCCTCCTCCAGTCCCTATTCCCTTTCGGATGTTTAGGATTACTCTCTGTTAGTTTCATCTCTTTCTCTGCAGTTCAGATTCACACTCTACACCAGTCACTCTTAACTCCCAGAATCAGTCTCTCTGTAAATGTCTGAATCAAACTCTCATCTAAACACAGCTCGTCCTGGATCTTATCTGTATCCCCTCTCCGCTATCCCCTCTCTGCTCTCATTCATTTACAGCTCGTGTCGGCTCTTATCATTGTCCACTATCCACACTTTGCTCTCTGCATGCCCTATTCATTACCCACCAGTCCCAGTTCTTTCATGTCTCACTCGTTCAGAATGGCGTCCTATGGAATGGAGTCTTAGGTTCTCCACTCAGGATGATGTCCTGGCTCACTCTCTGCTCACTCTCAGGATTGCCGGCAAGTTCTCAGTTCTCAGAACCTTCCAAAACCTTTTAACAGTCCCAGTTGAGGTAGATTGCGGCTCCATTGGCCCCAGACCCCAGATCCCATCTCCAGAGATGCAGTTAGGCATTTGCCTCAATCGCCATCTTACAGAATTGGACCTTAAGATATTTTAGATATTACCAAGGTCAGGCATAGTTTTCTCTTTGCCTAATGCCATCAGATCCATATTTCCTCTCCTTGCCCCCAGCCCTACACACATCTCCTCACCCAGATCACCACCAGTCAGTACAAGGCCAGCTTGCAAAGGGAATTGCAACATACAGAAACCCTAAACATTCCACTTCCTTTATTGATGGGCTTCCTCAGCTCTGCTGCCCATTTTGTTTAATAATTGAATAATCTCCAGGTGCAAAGACAACTGGCTAACAATCCCTTGGATTTCCCACATTATAGTCCTCAACTTTTATTGTTTGTCCATTATTCAGGGTCTCCCTTTCTTGGATCGCTGAATAAATACCTGGTGATTTCTCCTTGGTGCTGTGCTCCTTACTTGATTTTCCATGACATAGGATATGTCTGAACTAAAAGGAGAGTCAAGAACATGGCTAGTGTATTGTGTGAAAAAGGCAGAGAAGCAACAACAGGTTTTTTAAAAAGGTGGAACTGCTTAATAGCTTTTTGAGTCTTCTCTCTGAAGATATAGAAGCCATTCCTAACTTGACTTGATATATTAAATTAATACTAGTCTTCAGGAGCTAAATGAATAACATTCAGGATGTTGAAGGATCTGTGATCTAGAAACTAGAGAGTGATCTAGAAACTTGTGATTGTAATCTTTGAAAAATGGTGAAGAACTGGTGATTTTTTGTGTGTGAAAGCTGAAGAAAAACATATTACATAGTCTTGGTATTTAAAAAAGGAGAAAAAGAAATCTGGAAAATTATAGTGTTGCTGATTCAAATTTTGTACTAAGCCATATATTAGAGCAGATTTTCAAGCAACAGATTTGAAAGACTTGGGAGAAGAATGCTACAATTACCAGGAGCCATCATGACTTTGTCAAGAACAGGTCATATCAAATTAATCTTCTCTCTTTTTATGGCCAAATGATGAATTTGATAAATATAGGGAATATTGTAAATACAAATATGTTGATCTAAAAATCTTGATCTGTAGACAAGATGCATAAATATGAGCTAGATGGTACTTTGGTCAAGCAGATTTAGTGTTTATTTTCAAATTGTTTTTAAAGATATTAATAAGCCTGTCTTCTTTGTATTTGGAAAAAATGTCAAGTAAGCCCCTAAAGTTCTGCCTTAGCCATTGGTATTCAACTTTGTTCTGAGTAACCTAGGAAATGGAATGGAAAGTTTACTTGTCAAAATTACATATGATATCAAGTTAAGGAGTGTAGCTAATACATCTGAGGATAAAGGTCACAATTCAAAATTACTTCAGTAATCTTGAACCTTGGGCCAAATTCAACAGGCTGACAATTTCAATAAATATAAGGTCCTGCATCTAGGTAAAAAAAGATCAAATGCATAGGTACAGGATTATTGCACATAACATCTAGAAATACAAATGGATCACCAAAAAGTACTATCATGCAGGAAAAATGTTAATGCCAACTTGGAGTGATGGAACAGAAACCTTTCACTTATAATACAAGTTGTCAGCATCATGTTTCAAAAGGATATGGAGAAACTAGAACAACATAAGGGACAACTGGCAAGATGATAAGTGGTCTGAAAATCAAGTTATATGAGAAATAGTTACAGATGATGGGCAACTTTAGTTTCTAAAGGAGAAGACTGGAAGAAGATAAAATAGAAAACTACAAATACCTTAAAGCAGTGGTCACCAACCAGTGGGCCAGAGATGATTGGTGGTCTGTGAGAAAATGTTGGTGGTCCAGAAAGAGATGTCACCCCAAAGCACTCCCCAAAGTGATTAATCCAGGTTGTGCAGGAACACAAATATTTTGTTGGTTGCATTGTGAACAATACAAGCTAGTGAGGGGAGGGGGGAAAGGGTGGATGGGGGGAAGCTTGCCCCACTCACCCCATGTGCCTGGCCTGGCCACTGGGCTGCTTCTTTCCACTGCTTCTGCTTTTGGCTGCATGCAAAGAAAGCAGCAAAAATCTTTCTCTCCCTCAAACTCTGCCAGAAATGAGTCTTTGGGATCCTGCAAGGCATGCTGCTCCAAGAGGTTGTGCTGGCGCAACAAGTCTCACAAAGACGCATTTCTGACAGAGTTTGGGGGAGAAAAAGAAAGACATTTGCTGCTTTTGCTGCTTTCCTTGCATGAAGCCAAAAGTCTCTCTCTCTCTCGCTGAGAGCGGAGCTGGTGACAGTATCCTGCAATCTCAAATAAAGAATGATTGATTGGTAGGAAAATGTGGTGGGGCATTTTCCTGCAGACTTTTTTTGGGATTTTCCTAGGATCTCTGGTCTGCGGGATTTAAAATTATGAGTTTGGTGGTCCCTGAGGTCCAAAAGGTTGGCAACTCCTGCCTTAAAGAATCAGTGTTTGTATTTAAAGAAAGAAAGGAGATTTGTGCTAAATGCTAGAGGAGTTTTCTGATAGGAAGAATTGCTAAGGAATGGAACAGTCTGTCTAGAATAATACATATAGTCCTCAAAGTGCGATCACAATTGAGCCCCAAAATTTTCTTGCTAACCAATACAGCTGTTAAGTGAGTTTTGCCCCATTTTACAATCTTTTTAGACACCATTATTATGTGAATCACTGCATTTGTTAAGTTAGTAATGCAGTTGTCAAGTGAATTTAACTTCCCCATTGACTTTGTTTGCTAGAAGATTGCAAAAAAGGTTCACAAGATCCCAGAACACCACAACCATCATAAATATGAATCGGGTGCTCAGTATCTGAATTTTAATCACGTGACCATGGGGAATGCTACAATGATTGTAAGTGTGAAAATAGTCATAAGCCATTTTTTTCAAAGCTGTTGTAATTTTTGTACGGTCACTAAATGAAAACTGTTGTAAGTCAAGGATTACCTGGAGTGGACTCCCTATCACTGGAGATCTTCATATAGACTGTTGGACTGAATGGAAACTAAATGGACACCTGCAGGTGATGGTTTAGCAAATTCTAGTCCTGAGCAGGAACTGGAGTAGATGATCTATTCATAATGTCCATGATTCTGCCACATGTACTACTGATTGATAAAAGGAAATGGTAAAAATAAAAAAAAATTAAAATATAAACACTGGAAAGAAAGCACCACTTATCCTTTGTCAAGTGTCAAGTTTCTCAGAATGTGCACAAAGAAGTAGATTACTGTACACAAAACTGGTATTTATAAGGAGTTATAGAAGACATACTCCAACTCATCTGGGAGGTGTTAAACTAAACTAAAAATGTATGTGTGAAGTATTTCAAACTGCTGAAAGCAATAGAAATGTTAAGATGACAGCAAAAGTAAAAGCAATAACCATTATCATCATTAATTAGAACTTTGCTTTATATCCAAACTTTGAAAGCAGTTGCTTATTAGAGACAGCTTTTCATTGATGATGCCCTGTTTTGACAATTGCATCTTCAGGCAAATTCATTCAGTGATAAAATTGCTGACTTTTAAATGAAAGAGCCAAACTCTATTTATCTGAACTTTAGAAGCAGTTAACTCTGCTTAGCTGCAATTCAATTTTTTTACAAATGCCGTCTACTAATGATGTGAAAAATGGTTTGAGTGGGAACAATCTAATGCTTGAACTGACCAGTTTGATCTTGAAGCAAAACTTCAGTATTTTCTCTTTCTTTTGTTCAAATGGAAGAATGTAGGCATTCTGTTCTATAGTTGGGATCAGCATTTTAAGTTTTTATGGCAACTTGGTTGGAGCATCGATTTCCACCTTGCTTTTGGGCTGCTATTTATTTATTTAGTGGAGGATATAATATACCAAGAAAACTAAGTTCCCAGGAGTTCAGTATTTGTCTTGTGGGAATCTATCTTTGCCCTCAAAATCTTCACCTGCTTACTTATTTCGTAAAATTTATTCTTCCGATTAGGCGTTTTGTGTGTTTTAGCACTACTATTTGACACCTAACCCCATTAGAACCCCAGGAAAAGAAGAGATAATCCTCTGTTCCTCTGTCACAACTATTTCTTTCAATTGTTTCTCATAAGCATTTTTTTAATAGTGTCTCCTGCCTTTTGGTCTGAGAGTTGGCTACATGTTAGCGCTCAACACAGATTGTGCTACAACCTAAACCAGGAGTCCCCAAGCTTGGAAACTTTAAGACTTGTGGACTTCAACTCCAGAGGTGGTATTCAGCAGGTTCTGACCAGCTCTGGAGAAATGGTAGAGAAAATTTTGAGTTATTCAGAGAACCAGCAAATACCACATCTGCCTGGCTGACTAGAGAATTCTGGGAGTTGAAGTCCACAAGTCTTAAAGTTGCCAAGTTTGGAGACCTCTGACCTAAATTTTTGGCCTTCAGTTGAAAAATGAGGGGGGGGAAAGGCTATTATTATTTCTTGTTGTTTCCTATGGCTGGAACAGTCAAAGCTTTTTGCATTTTGGTCTGATAGGACATCTCAGGGAGGCTGTTCTGCAAAATGCATTTGCCGTTTTGTGCACATTCCTGTTAACTGTGTATTTATGGTAGGTAGAGCAAACTTGGTACTTGGTACCAAGTAGAGAAGTAGAGAAATACCAAGAAATAAAGTAAGTGCTTTAAAGTCAAATTCCTTCAAGCAGAGTGCTTTGGTCAGAGTTATTCAAAAATATTGAATAACTCAGTAGTAAAATGTCAAGTTGATAAGAATGCTGGGTAGAAAGGAACTTAAGAAATTCCCACACCCTAGTCACACAAAACTAATGGGCCTAGTAACATATAAAGTACAAGAAAAAATGAAAGAAATAATAAGCAAAAGAAATTGTAAGCATGAAGTAAAATTAGAAAACTGCTAAACCTAATGTACCATCTTTCTTTCCACGTTTTAATACACCATTTTGCCAATTGCCTTTTTTCTTCTTTAAACTTCTTTTTGAAGTCTATTTTGAGGGATTGTCTATTTCAGCAAATATATAATATACTTTTTCACAAGTGTACACAAGTAAGTGAATCACAAAACTCTTCATTGANCTCTTCATTGACATTCCCTACCGGGGTGGGGGGTGGGGGTGAGGTAACCCTGCAATGCACTTCCCAAATTTTGCTCATTGTCATTTCTTGCACCCTTTCAATGACAATTTTGCCAAGCATTTTTCCAGGAATTCTTAACAAGTTAATCTCCATCAAGTTCTCACATTCACTCTTGCCATATTTTCTTTTGCCTAGAGGAACAATAACATTTTTTCCAGTATGGCATAGGTTAAATCTTGAGATATACATGAAATAAAAGATATAACCTCTTCTTAACTCATATCCTTGCTTTAACTGTTGTTCAATTACCATGCATTCTTAAAATACTTATTTTTTCAACATCCTGAGAACATTCATTCTTTTCATCATGTCTTTTTGGTAGTTTCAGGAGGAGAGGGAGGAGAAGTTAGTTCAGTAGCCCTTCATTAATGGGATACCATAGGGTTGATTTTTACCCTATTGCTATTTAACATTTATATGGAATAGCTGAGGGAGATCTTCTGACAATTCAGGGTAAAGTATCAGCTGCTGATATGCAACTATACACTGCTAGCCTTAGTTATGTTACTGATGTTCCATCTCATGGTCTGGAAGCTAGGAGAGTCTAAAATAAGAAAGCTCATACTAAATCTAAAATAAATAGAGTTGCTGTTCTTAAAGGCTAGGTCACACCGGCCAACGGATGTAAAACGTATGTAAAAGTGGATGAAGCATTTTCCATCCGTTGTTTATCCCGCATCTCAAAAGTGCCCCCAAATCTTTGCTAAACAGAGTGGACGACACACAATGGAAAGGAAACGGACGTGGGGAGGATGTGCGGGGAATGTAAAGCGGACGTTCGCAGGAAGCCCTAGTGGATGAAAGCAGATGAAGCGGATGACACATCCGCAAGGGCTTCTTTGCGGGAGAACAGCGAAAGCAGACAATGTTAGTGGAATGAACGGATGCGTAGTGGAATTGACGCAGGATGTATCACGGATGCTAAGGATGCAATAGTGGAGTACGTAGCGCGATGCAAAGTATTCACCTGCACATGCGGCGGCAGGATGAAATTGCGTAAGCTCCGTGATATAAAAGGATGTAGCTCGCAAAGCACGGTCACTCATTCAGAGGAAAGACTCTGCTGCCAGGGACTTCAATGAGAGAACACCATGGGGAAGAAAGAGGAAGCCTGTGCCCTACTCCTGCCAGCCCTGGCAGAAGGCAGAACAACTATCCACCCCCCTGGCACCTGACTCTGAAGCTGCTAGTGCTGCTGGTGCTGCTGGTGCTGCTGGGCTCCTGGTGTTGCTGCTGCTGTGCTGCTGCCTGGTCGTTGCTGGTTGCTTCCGCTGGCTGCTCTAACCTCTGGTGCCTTTCTTGCGCTGCTGCTGTGGTGGCCAGCCCCAAGGCCCTCAAAGCCCTGCTGCTGACAGGCCCTGAAGCCCCTGCCAGATGGGAGAAAGAAGCAAGGCAAGGAAAGGGGGAGAGGTAAAACCGTAGCTCCATTTTCCAAGGAACCATGAGGAAGGAGGTTCTGGAATGGCTGAGGGAGAACAAGTACCTGTGGAGGAAGGGCCACAGGCTCTATTTGCGCGAACACCAAGCGGAAGCAGGCAGCGTGGAGACAGACAGGCGGAGAGCCTGGGCTACCTTCAGATGTCCTCCTGGGGTGCGTGGAAGAGTATGCACACCTGGTATGGCAAGCTGGCACCTGAAGTGATCCGGGGCATGGCGCAATGTCAAGCTAACTGACCGAGACCTATGTCATGGCCAGGTGCAAGCTTCCTGCAGGGTGAAGACCACCACCGGGAGCAGGCCTCTGTCAACGCCTACTCCTCACCACAGCCGACAGAGAGCCACTCCTCTTTCTCAGCCAGGACAGACAAGATACCATGTCCGGCAGGTGTCTTTGGCAGGGCCGCCATGACAGAGACCCCCCCAGCTGCACTCCACGTACCAGAGGACAGTGGACAATCCTGTCTCTCAGATGGAGGAAGAAGAGGCAGCCACCAGAGACCAAACCCACCCCTACCCCAGCTTCCACCTCCACAGAAAGCAGGCAGAGAGAGGCAGACAGATGGACAGAGCCACACTGTCCCTCTTGGAGAATCAGGGACAAATCAAAAGCAGCACAGATCTCCTCTCCCAGCTGGTCCACTTTGACATTACCACCTCCAAATGCAAGCCCTTCATCACAGTACGTGGGCCAGACCCTCATGGAACATTGCCCCGAGGCCCAGTACCAGGCAATGAAGGAAAGGATCACAGCTCTTCTGCACCACCCCTCCAGGACCCAGCTTGAACCTGCTCCTACCACCACTCCGAGTCGCTCCTCCACCCCAGGTGATTCACAGCCGCCTTCACGGATTTCAGCAGCCCCTCACCTACCAACCTTACCACTACCAGGACTTCCCCACAGCAGAAAGCAGGCCCTTCCAGTCCACCACCCAGGTTCTCGGACAACACAGACGCCACAGACCAGCATCAAGCTGACCCATGCTTGCAGACCAAGACAGCCCCACTACACTCCTCCTTCCTCACCCAAAGCCAAGCCTTTCCTTCAGAAAATCTGTCATCAGTGTTGGGCCTCACAATCCCAGGTTCCTTGAGGAAGGTGCCTCTCAAACCCAGCGGGCACTGAAGTCAGCCTCTCTGAGAGCTTTCCTGCACACAACCATCTCCTGTTGTATCTGCCAGGGCCCAGGCCACCCCAATGGCACCTTCAGACCAGCACTCCAGCAACATCCACACTCCACAGTCCCCTGGCCCCCTTTACATCTAGACCATGGCAACGCCTCAGAGTGACTGAACAAGAGTGCACGAAGACTGAGATGTTACCTGCTCAGCCTTATCTTGCTTAAAGGACACTTTACTTGGGTCATTTTGCTTTTTAATAAAGTAATAACAGTTTGTTATTAATAAAGGTTACTATTGCACACACTTTGGTTCATTTTTTTTTAACTAAAATAAAGTGTTGAAAAAAAGGATTAAGCTTTTTGCATGCTTGTGGGATGCGGGTAAGGGATAGCTGTGGGAAATGGGTAAGGAAAATAGCTGTGGGATAGATAACCTCAAGTGCAAGCATAGTGGGGACTTTATGGTCCACCTTCCCAGCTGCCACACATGTGGCCCTTTATTATCAATAACAATTTAAATCATTGATCCACACGTTTCAACTTAAACAAAACTCTTTATTAATGCCCTATTTCTTTGTAAGGCCACTCAACATAACATGGCACAATCTCCTCAGTGTGATGAGACAGGCTGAAGGAAGCATCCATTAAGCATCTACCATCCTGTCTTGCCACTCCATCCGCTCCAGCTGGGGAGTTGCACCAGTGTTTCAGGAGGTTGGGCTGCCTTCTTCCCTTCACGTGAAGCTCTGTTGGGGCCTTGCACATCCTCAGTGTCTATCAGGTTCGCCTTGCCTCCATTCACCAGGCTCCATGTCCCCATTGCCTTGTTGATGGTCCACAAGCCTGTTCTGCAACACTGGGTAGCGGGTGTGCATGAGATTGTGCAGGATGCAGCAAGCTTCCATGATGCTCCTCACGGTCTGTGGGCGATGCTGCATGGTGGTGAGGAAGTACCTGGAACCTGTGGCCAGGATGCCAAAGGCTTCTCCACCACCTGTCTTGCCCTGGACAGCCTTAGTTGAAGATCCTCTATTCATGGGTGAGGTATCTGGAAGTGTAGGGCTTCATGAGGTAGGTTGAGGGAGAAGGTGTCATCACCCACGATGAAGTAGGGCAATCTTGTGTGTCGTTGTGTAGGGGGTCTGGATCTGGGAAACCCATGATGAGTTGCGTTCCAGCCACCCCTTGAGGTCACTGGCGTTGTATATCTGGGCATCTGAGCTGACCCGTTGCCTGAAGCATCGATGTACGGAACTTGTAGTCAGCATCAACCATAGGCAAGAGGATATGATGAAGAAGCCCTTGTAGTTCATAATAATTGGAACCTGAGTTGGGTGGAGCTTTGCAGGCCACGTGCTTCCCATCTATGGCTCCAATGGTGTGGGAAAGCTTCCAACCTCCCATAACCACTGCTCTGCAAACTTTCCTCTAGTCTTCTTCAGTGTGGGACACTGGAGAGCTCCTCCAGGTATTTCTTCGATGATGGCTGCACCACTTCTCTGACCACAATGCTGATGGTGGTGTGTGGCACCCTCCAGGCATACTGCATGTTCTTGTACGTGGTCCCGGAGGCAGGTTGGCAAGAGTCAGTGCCACCTTGAGCCCAGGGTCCAGGCTGGGCCGGAAGTTTGGTGCTCGGCTTCGTCAAACATGGCTGGTGGCATCCTCATGAAGTGCTGGAATGCACGAGGTCTTCATTTCCTCAGCTCCACCATCAGCTTGTCATACAGTCCAAACTCCGCTCTTCTCCCGATCCATCAATCGGAACCCAGACAGTTCTTGGACATCTCCTTCTTTCTCTTTGCATAGAAAAGGTGAAACAGTCTGAAGAGGGATTGGTTTTGTGTGAATGATGGCGGCTACCAAAAGAGTGTGCGATGATCCATGGTGGAGATCAATGGATGATGTGGAAGAGCAAGAGCAAGGCTGAAGAGGTCTGCACACCAGGGCTGCTGGACTGAAAGTGAGATCCAGGTGATTTCCTCCCCCTTTTGTGGAAATGTCGGTTTTCCCGCTAGGTGTCCTTCCACATACTCTAGGCATCCTCCAGACATCCTAAATATCTGAGATATGTCCCATATATGAACGTTTTGTCCGTTTTAAATGCTTTCTATACGAGATGCATCCGCTTACATCCTTTCTATGTCCGTGCTACTAACGCTGTGTGGACGGACTTCCACGTACCTTTCACTTCCTCCCTCTTTCTGCTTTCTGCTGGAGTGGATGTGGATGTGAATTGCATGGATGGCCAGAGGATGCCGAGAGGATACATCGGACGTGTAACGGATGAAACAACGGACGTAGAACGTTTGTTGCCCATATGTGTCGTGGATGTAGATTCGTACGCGGCGGAAAGTTCATCGCTCAAAAAGTTTTGTGCAGCTCAAACTTTTTGAGCGGATGAAATAGCAGTAGATGGATGTTTTCTGGATAGAGCGTATGAAAACACGTACGCAGTGAGTAACAACCGGATGCATCGTGTTTTCCAACTTTTCCAACGGATGGCAAGCTTTTTTGTCTGTTTTACATTCTCTTTGCATCCGTTGGTTCAGTGTGACAGGGGCTTAAGTTTGGATTCTCCTTTGGGGCCACTGTTATTTTTGGATGGGCATTATCCATTCAGGAACAGGTTCATGATTTGCAGATCCATGGACTTGTGATTCCTGCTTGAACAAAAGTGCAGGAGAACCTGGCAACTGCAATTCATATACTAAGTGATGCATTTTATATGGGGCTGCCTTTAAAAGGTACCCAGAAATTGCAGTTTGTCTAGAATACAAAATTTAACTGGTTTTTGAGAGTGGGTGCATAGAATGCTTAGACTGTGGGACTTGTGCTGGTTATTGGTTCACTTCTGAATATAATTCAAAATACTGGTTTTAAACTAAAAGGCCTTCATGGAAGTTATAGAACCACCTTCTTCTGCCAAATTCAGCCCAGTTTGTTAGATCATGTAGGGTGGGGCTCCTTGTTTTTTTCACATTTCCAGGGTGTCAGAGGAGCTGAAGATAATAGATGATATTTCTCCATAGCTAAATCTCTCAGATTGGTTTCAGCTCTGCAACATAGATAAGGTGGCTGCGTGTGATAACCTTGTTATTGCTTTTGGGCTGTGTTCCCTCTTGAGCTATGAACATATTCAACCAGTATCCTTAAATTCTGTTTCCAAATGATAGCAAAAACATCCTTACAGTAATGTGCTCTGGGCAGATATTTTACCAGAACCAGGAGAGCAGATCAAGAACAAAAGAATCAGCTTTATTTGAATGACTTCAGAATGACAAACTGTTCAGGAGTCTTTGTATTTGATTTCATAAAATGGAATCTATAAAGTCTGCACTTGTGGGTCAAAGCCAATGATTTGTATTTGTAGTGGTAAGTATGGTGTATCGATGGTGTTCTGTGTGCTGGCAAATTGCAGGCATCAGCATATGTTTATTTTCACTGTAGCAGGATAACGTTCAAATGATAATCCAGTTGTCAAGACTAAATCACACAAAATGATTTTAGAGCGGAGAGATATGGAGATCTATTATACCAACTCCCAATTCTTTCATTTGAAATATCTCAATAGCATTTTAAACCTGTTGCACATTCTCCTCAGTTTGTTTTCATCTTTTGTGGATCCCAAATGTATTAGGCATTTGCTATAGGATGCAGGACCTGGAATTTGGAACTAGATTTGATACCCTGGACTTGGGTTTGGGGGAGAAAGAAAACTGTATGTGTAAGCATAGCATGGATAGGTGAAGTAATTTTTTCATGAATGAGAAAAATAGAAGTAATATTTTCAATCATAGGTGCACCAGTTTGGCAGCAAATCTTCCTTCATGTCCTTCCTTCCAAGATATATTAAATTTTTTTTACTTAAGGAAATCCATTGTGAGCTTGGTGCCAGGAATGTGGCATGCCTGATGTGCACCTGAAATAGAATGTCACAACCTCTGGCTTAAATATGCTGTCATGTGTGACTCAGAAAATCCAGAAATGTGAGAAGAAGAAGAAAAAAAAACTTGTTGCTGTGAGATGGCCAGAATCCACACTATTTGTTGTGTATATTGCAGTGATGCTAACTTTTGTATCAGTGCCGTGTAGTGGGTAGAGGTTAATGTAGGTTCAGTTGTACAATGTCCTCAAATGGCAGAGCTCTTAGGTTCATTTCTTTCTGCATTGCAGTTTCTAAAGAGTGATGCCATGAATACAAAACTTTGGGACAGAGGTTCAGAGGTCCAGTATCCTATTCAGGTAGATGGCTTCTAACGCATTCTGCACTGAATAGGTGATTGCAGTTAAATAACCCTTTATATCTTTATACTCAGAGCCAAACATTTACTCAGTCAGTTGTACTGGAGGTGAGATGAGAAGGCAAAGTTTTAATTTCAGTGCAATTCATGACAAATGAATCACATTTAGCGATTTGTTAAAAGAAGTGACAGAATTCAAGTGTACCCAAAGAAACCATGCTTGTGCTACCCAGAGTTTTGTGAAACATGGCCATAAAAACATGCTTAAATTATTATTTTTTTATTGTAGAGCTGATTATTGCCATTGGAAATTTTTTTCTCAGATCTAACTGGGAATGTGGGATCCAATTTGGGTCGGTCACTGGGACCAGATTGGATCCTACAACATTATCTTGGGGCACACATATTCAACTTCATTTGTAACTGGAAGTGACCCAATCAAAAACTGGTAACTTTTCCATATCAGAATGAAACCCAAGTGCATTGCTTGCTGGAAATATGGGTGGATATCCAAGCTTTCTACACACACCTATAGGCAGAGAACAGTTTTATTTCGTTTTGATTTTGTGTGAGCCAAAATATTTTCCATTGTTTTTGTTCCAGCATTCAAGCATTCAAGCATCAGTACTGGACCTAATCAATTGCTAATATTCTTTCTGCATATAATAGAGATCAAAGAATAGCCTTTACTTCAAGGGGAAAATAGTTTTGTCTGCAAGGCATGGATGCGTTTGTGTCTCCCTTTTTTCCTTTTCATTTCCATAGCCCTATCCATGGATCCATGGATGGAGACATATAAAGAGGGCAACATGCATGATGATCTGTGTAATCATATTGACATCATTCACCTTATTACGGATGTCTTTGTTCCTGTCTTTCTTTTTATATAAAAGTGATGTGTTGCCTGTGTAAAATGTCAGTGTAGTTTTGATCATAGTAATTTTTTAATTTTAAAGGCTAGGTCACACTGGCCGACGGATGCAAAACGTATGCAAAAAGGACACAGTGGACGAGCAAATTTTCGGGG
>BHFT01011156.1:0-40508 GCA_004320025.1 Laticauda laticaudata
CACACACACATATATGAGCTTTTACTTCATAACCACTTCCCAGTTTCTTTTTTTTTCTTTTGTTACATTCTAGGTCATTGTGGAAAGACTTTTGCCATTTTGGAAAGATTTTTAAATCATAGTCCTGCTAAGATGCCTTGGTTAGTCATTGTGGATGATGATACCTTGATAAGGTAAGAATTTCAGAATAAAATTGAATTGAATTATAATAGTGTCTGTTTTTGTTATTATTATTGTTATGCTGGTATAACTTGCAGGATTACAGGCTCCAGATGAAATGTGAAACGTGAAGATTCATGATGCAATGAAATTTTTTGGGGGGGGAGTCAGACAACAAATCCAAACAGAATTAAAATTAAAAACATCTCCCAAATGTTAAATTTATTTCAGGATATTTGAGCACATTTGTGGCATAATATTGAATAAGTGTCTAGAAAATTGTGAAATATTGTTCTGGCATTGGGTTTTATGAGGATGTAAAATGTACAAATAATAAGATGGCATTGGTTGCCAAAACCAAGAATTTCATTTAAGTCGTGCAGAATGGAGGATTATGATGTCCAAGTCAACAATGTTTTTCTTCTATCTTGGACATGCACAAAGCACTCAGCATATCTGAGCCCATCACTGGAATTGGGGATCTGGCAACTGCTGTTCTTCACTGAATGGCTATTTCTTCCTATGTGCAGTTTAACCTCCTTGCCACATCATGCTTTGTTTCCACGGGGGAGGGAAGATTGACACAGTTGATTATCGACTATGGCTCATCTTTGGATCACACAGGCTGACAAGCATGAATGTTTACTTGTCACCGAAGGGCTTCTGGAGATTTTAAAGAAGAGGATGAACAATGATTTATCTGAAATGGTATAGAGTTATAAGGGGTTGGACTAGAAGACTCCCAAGGTCCCTTCCATCTCTGTTATTCTGTTATCATGAGGTATGTTACCAGGTTCTGACATTCTCAAAGTCTAGTTTTCAGGACACTTTTTTGGGGGGGGGAGGGGATGGATTGAACCTGGTACGCATATCACTTTGCTTAAGAAAATTATTGCAAAAACACTATTCTCCATTAGCCCAACAGGAAGACATATTTTAATATCATATTTCATTTTTCACTAGAAAGGAATACGATTTTCAAGAGAACTAAATCTTTATGAAGGGATGATGCATGACAAATTTTATGCAAAATGATGGTGGAGCGTTCAAGCTATGTTCCTTTAAAATCTGACCATTACTATTTGTGCATAGAAAGCGATGAAGTTTTTTTATGTTAGGAAACCATATGATGGGGAGAAAGCATGCCAGATTTCCAACAGATGGGTTAAGAGAGATTATACAGAGGAAGAAATGTTCATAAGGAATGATGGTGTGTATTTCTGGATGCAGTAGAGGTGATTTATAGTTTTGAAAATATGTATCTGGCTGGCAAAAATAACTAAGTTTTTAGGAGAGGTCAAGTAGCCCCCAAAGCATTTTCACACAACCAAGACTGAAAGGCTACAAATGATAAGAGTTCTTTTTCAATCCCAAAGATTTTTCCAGCTCCCACATTTCTGTGATTGCAGCAACCAAAGGTGGCCATTGTGATTTAATCACACACTTACAGTATCTTCCCTCCATCATCTACACTGTCATTATGTCTTATCAAAGTAATAAAAACATTTTGTCCTTTTGGCATACCCTTCATCATTTTTTCTAAGATATCAGCAATCTGGTGAAACTAATCAAGACTATTCATGTAAGCCCAGAACAGATTCTATTCAGATCTATTTACTATTGTCTGAGTGAAAAGAATACCTGGTCCAAATTATCCTACTCCATCTTGTCATCTGGGCTTGGATCAAATCTAATGTAAAACCATAGTAATTATACAAGTACTTTTGAAAGTTGAGTTCAAAGTTTTGCAAGTAGATTTTTGAAACAATTTTATCCTTCATGTCCCCAAACCTTTCCAAATATTTGGAAGTTTTCCTGAACAGTCTTAACTTTGGTATTGGAGCTTGATGGGTAGACTTCTATGTTTTTTATTCAAATTGCTTTTTCCCTGTATGGATGTTGCTTATTTTGATTCTGGCAAACTGCCTTGAAAAATGTTGGCAAGTACCAGGTTTGTAGTTTCCTCAGATGTCCTGATTATGAGGTTCTTGGGGGTCTCTGAGCTTGGTTGTTTCCTTGCAGACATTTCATTACCAAATTAGGTAATATCATCAGTGCAACTTCAGAGAACACCAACGACTCCACAGTTGAATTCAGAGCTACAAAATATTATCTACCATTGTTACTGTCCTGATTATAGTATTAAAAATTAAAATCATGCAACATGAGGAATTTAACACATGGCACATTGCTTCAAAATTATGTTTTCCAGTTAATACAACAGGGGAAAAATCTCTCTTTCCTATGTTTTTACATGCTGAAGTAACCAAACAGTGTAATGAATGGAAAGAAATCTGACATGTTTTAAACCCCATTATATGTTAAATTGAAGATTCAGTGTTGCATACAATAATTGTATCTTATACAAAATAAGCATGACTTAAAAATGAAAAATTTACCAGAAAGTATACTAATTTTCCATGAAATTCTTTAGTGGCTGTAGATGTAAAATGTAATCCATTTTCAGTATTAATAATTATTTTTACATAGTCTACACAATATATTTTTTATTTATTTGTTTGTTTATTTATTTAATATAAATGACACCCATCTCACTATCTAAAGCAAATATGGAAAGCATAATTGTACATTATACTACATTTTAAAAATTAATGTTCACAATGTTTAAAGAAAAAAATCTCCACATAATGTGATTATATTCTTTTTGAATAGCTACATTTGGAGAAGTACTAAGGAACAATTCTTGCATTGAGAACATAGGAAAGAGTATACATATAGCATTTTTGGCAACAAAAGTGGTCACATGATGTGAAAAGTTTTCACTTTCAGATGTCAGTTGTTGTTTATTAGAACTAGTGATGAGAGAGTGGCATGCTTCTCAAAAATCTTTTCTAACATCCACGTCTTGCAATATTCTAATATTTATGGACGTATAAATGAATTAACTGATGCCAAATAGACAGAACATTAGAAGAAATCCATTTAGGCATGCTTTTTGGGTATTTGGAATATACAGCTTTTACTAATCTATGATAGCTTATATTTCAAGTTCCATACTGGCAACAGAATCACTGGAAAGTTAATCACACAGCCAGCACTTCTGCAGAAGTAATTAAAATGTCACCGTTTGATGCCAAATATCCTTATGTACATCACACTTGAATATAAATGTAATTATATCATATAAATTCACCCAGACCTCTTTTCTGCATAATTTAAAAGCTCATCTATATTCCTAGCAGAGTGATTAAATTAAAAATAAAACTATCCACTTGGTATTTATCTTGGAACATATATTGTACCTATTGAAAAATGCAATATAGTATGTATACCCAAAATTAATATCCCACCAACTTCCAAAGACTCCTAAAAATTATCATCCTAAATAATAATTCAAACCAATAATTAAACATTTCAGATTTGACATCAAATGCTAAAATTAAAGAGCAATGTTGAAAATGACCTTATGCAACAAGATATTCAGCCCCCAAACGCCTTAGGAAACAGCAGTGCATTTGTCACTCTCCATAGTACAGGCAATATGAATTCTTGGTAACAGCCATAAATTAAAAATGTCTGTGTCATCCAGGTCATAGTTGTCTCAAAGGTGCTTTTTCAAAAGGCAACTGGACTGTTTTTTCCTTGAGGAAGCAGAAGAAAAAAAAATGCTTCTCATTCAAGAAGTTTCATCAATTCTGATTGTGGGGAGGGAATGGAAGGATAGGTACTGAGAGTTGAGCCTGGATGGTGGGAGGATAGAATAGGTTCTCACTGGATGATGGGAAGGGTAGGGGAGAATGGGAGGATTATATTTCTTTGCAGTCATCTGGTGTTAGCACTCTCCCTGAAAGCCCATGAGGCCACTTGGGGGTTTGTTTTTCTTTGTCCTCAGGGTCACCTGAATCAGAGTGCAATTAGTTGTGAAATCTTCTTGGAATTGCTGCAAGAGCTGTGTTGTTGCCTGGAGATAGGTGGTATTTTTTTATTTATTTTATTTTATTTTATTTGTCAAGCAAGTATTAGATAACAGGTATAAGTATAAGCATGGTTATGAATACATGAAATGGATACGAATTAAAAAAAACAATAGGGAACAGGGATGGTAGGCCGTTGGTACACTTATGCATACCTATACAGACATCTTAGGAAGGGGTGAGGTCATAGTAGTCATCTAAGGTTAGTTTTTGGGGTTTGGGGAAGAAAACTGTTAAGGTAAAATGTCAAACTGCACTTTACATAAGAAAACAATTTGAATATTCGCCGTCTCATGTTAAGCATCAAGTTCCATGATACATCACATAGCACATTCCCCTCCACCAGGTTATAAAAGTACTTACTTTTGTTTTGAAACTCTCTTCTTGTCTTCCTGGAAGAATGATGTACAAGAGAGAACATAGACATAATGTAAGTTTATCATTTCTACAATAAAAGAATTACTCTGAATAAACATTTTTTTTAGAATTAATTTTGATAGATCCATAAAAAGGTTTTAAAGAAATTTGTAGCAGTCGGCATGGTTGCCAAATTAACTTTGAAAAACATGTCAGGATAAAAAAAAAATCATCAGAAAAACTCCGAATTAATATGAGAGCCTTCACCAGATCTATGGCAGCTCAAGTTGACACCAATGGGAGCAATAATAGGAACTGCTTTTGGATTGAAGACCACAACTAAATGCGATCTAACCATTCATACTACACCATACTAAGGAAACTCCGAGAAATACAAACTAACTGACAAAATTAAGGATTTAAAATCAACCCTATCGATCATCGGAATATCACAAGCAGGAAGACCGGATCGCAGAATTAAGAGCACTCTTTCAAATATGACAACCTGGAACTCGAAGAAGGCACCAGGAATAAAATGCAAGCGCTGGACCGGAAGCTCTTTTTACAATCTTGTTTAACTTACCGGAGCAGGAAATATGCTGAGACGCCAATTTTATGAACCTACACAGTTCAAAGCCACAGCTAATAAACTGGCTGACCAATACCATCCTGCAGGAATTTTGAAATTGGAAGCGGCAAAAAAAGAGGAAAAAGATAACCCTGAAGAAGAATGACGAAGGGAGACAGTCGATTGATCTGTCACGAAGTCCAAACGAAATACTTATTGTGAAGATGGTTGTAGTTCTCATTGACAAGACAACAAGCACCAGATAACAGAGAACCCAAAGATGAACACTCAAGTAAATATCATAAGAGCTCTCCCTCAGAAGGAATCTGAGTTGATTGAAAACTCCACAGCACTTCACGGGCCTACTTCACACCCGACCAAGACAATCACAGAAATGAACACGAATCCCGCAGCCACGTAATCTCCACATGAAGTCTCCTACCACCTTCCCATCACATTCCAGAAGCTCCAGAAGCGCTGCAGCGATAAGAAGTCACGGTTCCCTCAATGTATTCTCCTCCAGAGTTACTCCGATCTCCAAGGCACCCAGAAAGATTTCACAGCTCATCTCCTCCGATACTCACTCGGCTTCTGCAGCAGTCTAGTGTTCTTCAGGGTAATTTACATAGCCTACAATAGCTCAAACTTCCCAGGGGAAGATTCAACTAGAAACTCCCTCCTGCATCCGCACAGCTTTAATGGCTAAGTCCCCAGTCAGCCACCACCGCCTGAATCAAGACACGAAACCACAAGCTCCAATGCAATTTTTTAACTCCCTTTTACTTCTGCAGCAGCTCTTCAGGGAACATCTCCACAGGAAACACGAACATAAAAAATGAAATGGCAAAAAATCAAAGAACATCAATGCATGTACAGTCAGCTCCAGTCACCTTGCAAAAAAAGGAAGTAAGTTTTTTGACTTAAACAGTGTGCATGCCATTGCTCTTCTGTAGAATATGCACAACATTCCAGAACATAAACAACAAATTTTTTTGAACAGCCAATGACAGGTCAACAAACATCTTTACTTTTAATGTATTCACCAAGCTATGTGCAACAGGTAAATAATCTAATGGAACTGGGCAGGAATTTCAGATTCATTATGAGGAGAACACTTTTTCTCATACTGATCCACCCAAACATGGGTCTATAAGAAGTGGATTTGTATTCAACATTGGGGCCATTTTACTTAATGCTGAGTTTCCCTCGAACCAGCCATATACCCACATCATAACAATGGGCACCATCTTCTTGAGATTGGGAGAAGATATGATAACCTTGTTTATAGCAAAAATGAGAAGTACCGACGAGCAGAATAATCTAGAGAGTTTCTTCTGGCTAGATTGGAGCCAGGAGTTAAGCATGAGCGAACATCTGCTCAACTTTAAACGCCATGAGATTGATCTGTTTACAAAGGGGTGAACACAATCACAGAGGGAAGTTTTATTCGTAATAATAATTAATTCCCTCAATTTAGCTGGGGAACTATTTTTCTTAAAGTTAATTGGATAATTAGATTTTATGTGACAGCATTTCACTGGAAACATTATCGAGGAAGGCTGGGTTAGCTGAGGATAATCTCAGAAAGGATGAGCTTTTTTGCTTCAATAAAGAACAGGGGTTGTAAAAAAAGTTAACTTTGTTGGACCGGTTAAATGCGTTTACTAGGTGTTATTACGCATGTGGTTCAGAGAGATCACTTTAAGAAGAATTGTTCCTAAGGCCTTTAAGGCAGAGAACCCATTTAAGCATCCCCGCATATATACAAGTTATCAGAGGAAAGGTCCAACTCTTTGGACAAGATATCAAGGTAGACCTAAGTAGCCAAGGACACGTGTAAACCGAGATGTTTAGAAATCACCAAGCCCAAGAAGGAGCAGGAGATCCAGTCGGGGAACAATAGGACTGAATACCGATTCCGTGATGGGACAGGAAGATGTATGACTGAAATTTGGTGCAACATAAGGGAACAGTTTGGGTATTGACTCCGGGGCAACGCACATACATCTTGCAATTAGAGAGCTGTTTAACATCTTTTAGACAGGTGTTATTTAACATTAAAAGTTGCCAAACCAAAATTCGTGCAGGTGGTTGGGAAAGAGGAATGTTCCACATCCAGGTCTTGGGAGAATCAATGAAGTTTCTGTTTTAATACCTTGAAATGGCCAATATAACGTTCCTATTGTAATTAACATAAGGCAAAGGTACAAATTGGAGGTGTTTTATTCGGATGGTATGTCCAACTTACAATGATGGGCAGAAGGTAGGGGACGTTATACGTGATAGTTGATATTTTATATCCACAATGAATACCACGGCACAAATCATAGCAATTATCAAATGATGGTGTTAAGAATGGGAAGGACGAGAGGGAAAAAGATTATAATGCCGACAGTGAACAACGTGATAGGGGAATAGATAGGGGAAGATGATGATGATATTAACGAATGTAAGTTGTTGAAAATGTTTAGATTCAAAACAAATGACTCAAAGCATATTCAAATTGTAAATCGTACTAAATAATTGTGCCATATTTTGCATAGAAAGTTGGGGCATATTGGTTTTCCCGTTGTTAAAAGATGTTGAATTGTTCTGAGGGACTCAAAGTACAGAAATTTGTGAAAATTATTTAGAGTGTTCCATTGTAGAAATTCAAGTCAAAAGAAAACCCCCGACAAAAAAATAAAAAGAACCATTGCAAACATTATTCAGTTGGTGCACATGGATCTAGTGGCCCTTGAAGTCTAGCTGGCTAAAAATTATTTTTCATAATTGTGTTGACCATAGTAGATACGGTTTTTCGTATATACCTCAAAACACAGGAGAACCTTCACCAATTTTAAGAATTTTATTAAGAGGTAGAATCCAACACTTAACTTCAAATCAAAAGATTATGACAGACTGTGGTTCTAATTTTCTTTTCAAGAGAATCAGTGACTGGATTAATAAACATGGTTTAATGACATTTTACAACTTTGCTATTTTTCTGCTTTTCAAAATGGTTGGAGAAATGCAGGAAATGGCGTAGTTACAGACTATGGTTAGATGCATATTTAGAGATGCTGGATTAAACTTTTCATAATTGGGGAGAGGCCGTCTTTATATTAAACTATACCCTTAATAAATATGGTCAAATAGTGAGATACAAGACACCCCATACAATAATCGTATATTCAGATACGCCACACTAGCACCATCTCCCATGTTTTTTGGGTTAAATGCGACATAGATAAATACCCAACGCAATGTCAGCAAAAGGAGATAAAGTATAAGAAAAATCAAATTGTTTTTTGGTTATGAAGAAACAAAAGTTATCAGATTTCATGGGTGGTAATCACAAGATTAATCATATCGAGATCAGCAAATTTTCATTGAAACACAAACTGGAGTAAGATCTTCAAATGAATAATAATTGGCAAAGACACATTCCAAAACTGATCAGAAGACAAAACACAACTTCACACACACTACAAAAACAAACCCAATAGAAATGCATTAAGGGTTAGGGAGTGGAAGGAAGGATCACACACAATATCTCAAAACCAAGCTAGTTGCAGTAAAGTTCAAGAATGACGTCATCAAAAAAAATATCCAACCGAAACCATACCCAAAGATCAATAAGATCTAATTAAGGGCAAAATTCCAAATATTAAGGGACTATGTGATGTCTATGATACAAATCCATAATACACCAAACATTATAATGAAATACTGCACTCCCACCAAATGAACAACTAAAATGGAAGAGGCATGCAGAGGGAGATGGAAAGGTATTAAAAAACTAGAAGTTTATACCCTTCAAAGGTTCAGACAACAGGTGGTATAAAAAATAAAACCCTTCGAGGAATACAAAAATCTATACAATAAGCAAGAACTGGTGGCACAAGGGTTTTCTCACAAAGTTTTCCCCAAAGATGATTACATAGATATTTGTTCACCTACAGTGAGGGCAGAGAGTGTTTAAGACAGCCTAATTTCTAAATGAACATGTTGCAAATCTGATTGTACACAGCGTACCTCACGCAGCCATTGATAAGGAATTTAATATGTCAGAGCATCACCTAAAGAATTGATTGTAATGAAGGAAAAACATGGCTACTCAATAAAAGTCTCTTATGGTTCTGCAACAATCGGGTAGAGATGGTATGATTGTTTTCAAAACTTTTAAGACTAATAGGTTCAATTGCCACTTCAGCTTGCAAATGTGTATTTATTAAAGGGACCAAAGGTTATGTGAAAAAGTAGTTTGTTATTGTTGATGATATACTTATAACATATGTAAACAGTAAATTTAAATGTGATCAATTCGCCCAAAAACTACATAAAACATTTTTTCATTGGAACTCTTTTTGGGAAAAATCGATAAATATGTTATGAGTTCAGTTCGAATACATAGTGGTTTCATACATAATACAAAGGAAAGATATGAATTTACTTGGAAAAAATGCAATATGTCTGATGCAAACCACATATACCGATGGCAGACTCGACTTTCTTAAAAGAACGTTAGTTTCATGATGATGAGGTATTTAGACACAATACAATTTATAATTCTACAATTGGTTACGTTATTTTTATTAGCATTTGGACTGAGACCAGACTGCACTGTCAGTCTAACTTACTCTCAAGCACATTTAATCCAAATGTACACTGGAATGCGATCAAAGATTATTGGCTATTGTGAAACACAATAGTGGGGGGTCGCTGATGCAGTTTTGTCGTCTTTAATCCAAATATCATTGCGGAGCACCAAGTAGACTTTCATGTTACGGCAGATGCAATTGGGGTGGAGAGTCCGAACAGAAAAGTAACTTCCGGGAATGTTTATTTTTCTGGAATTGATCGTCCTATCCACTCGTATAACTGGATAAACAAAACTTGGTTCAACTTCACTAAGAAGCTGATTTGTTTGTTTATTAATGCGCAAACAAATTTGGTTCGACGATTATTTGATGGACCGATTTGAAAGACCTTCATACCCATAATCGTTCAGGAGGATAATGAAGCAGTATAGAATATATCCAAGGCCGAAGTGTAAGGCCAACAAGATCAGGCACAACTGCATTAAGTACGAGACTGTGAGACAGGTTGTCAGAATTGGATTCATAAAGCTGTACATTGTGGAGACTAAAGGAAAAATTGCAGATATTTTGACCAAACCTCTTTCTTCAAAACAACAATTCATACTGCAAGAACTGTGTATTTTATATGAATGGTGTACGATAACTATATATCGTTAATGTTTCTCCAGTGATAAATAGTTCAACTTTAGAAGGGGAATTGTTAAGGTAATTGTCACACTGCTTATTACTAAGTAAAACTTGATATTGCCGTCCCTCATTGTAAGCTATACATGTCTCTTGATGCATCATGGTCACATTCTCCTCCACCAGGTTATAAAAGTGTTACTTTTGGTTTTGAAACTTCTCTCTTGTCTTCCCCTTGGAAGAATGATGTACTAAGAGAGAACATAACATAATGTAGTTACATTTTCTACATAAAAGGATTACTCTCGACCATAACACATTTTTTAAAGTTTAATTTTGAACAGATTATTAAAGGTTATCTAAAAACCACAGAGTTCAGATTAGAGTTTATTCCAGCACATTGATTCATGGGTTGCTGAAGTCATTATTTTCCTGCAATCAGTTTGGTGTGGTAACCACGAGCTTATATTCTATTGTGGTGCTCTTTGTATTGTTATGGTTGAAAACTGAAGTATTCATTGACAGGTAGGACATTGCAATGTATGATTTTATATCCTATACTTAGATCGGACCGAAGGTGTCTTAGTTGTAGGTTTTCTAGGTTTAGAATTTCAAGTCTGGTGGCATAAAATATTCTGCAACGAGTAGAGGAGTGGAGAACTCTTGTGGAATATTTCTGGACTTTCTCACTGTATTCATATCAGATACGTAATCCAGACTGATGAACTGTATTCAAGTATTGGTCTAGCAAATGATTTTATGCTTTAATTAGTAGTGTGATATTACCGGAGAAAAAGCTATGCAGGATTAGGTTAACAACTCTTAATGCCTTTTTTGGCTATGTAGTTACAGTGGGCTCTATCCCTCCCCTTCTGTTGAGAGAGGGCTGCTCAGTTAACCTTTTCAAACCAGTGATCCTCTCTATCCAAAATGTGGACACTGCTGTCTTCAGAAGAGTGACTTTCAATGCAGATGGACTACTGAATCTTGTCTTGCAGGGTTTGATCTCCTATGTTGTGCCATGTCCTTGTGAAGCGGTTCTGTGTCTGCTTTTATGTTTCTTCCCATCCAAGTGCAGGCACTTGTAGCTTCCCTATCCAAGTGGGTGAAACAGGATAGGCAGATTCCTTTTCAGAGGAGACAATCCCATAGAAAATCTGGTATTAAACAATATACAACTTCTATTTTATTTATTTATTAATCAAATTTATATAGATATCCACTTCACCAAAGGCAATTCTGGGCTGTGCACAACGATAAATAAAATAACCAATATAAAATATAAAAATATTTTTTAAAAATCACAATAATAAATAAAAACAATTCTAACCATGGGCGAAGCAGGATAAAAATGCTCTCTGTCTAAATTAATATCAGCATCTTGAAACTTGAATTGAACCCGGAAACAAAACTGCTGAAATGTGTGAATTTGGCCCACAGCATTTTGTAGTAACAAGACTGTCCAGTTTGTTTTTATAGACAGCCATAGGTGGCACTCATCACAATACTCCCACCCTAAAATTATAAAAGCTGGAGTAACAATCACTAAAGCCTTCTGCTTTAAGAAGTGTTGCATTTGGCAGACCAACCAAAACTGACAAGTGACTCCAACCATTGCTCCAGATGAATTATATGTTCAGGAAGAACCCAGGGTCCATAGGCCTGCCTCTCAGAAGGAGAATGACCACATCCAGAACTGAATGAAAGCTGCCAACAAAGCCAAACATTTTTGTGAAATACCATATGGGGAGCTCCCTAATTTTCTGATTATAACTTGTAGATATGGGTGATCAGTGTTGAAAAATCTTTATTCTGTAATTAGATAATCAAGATTTGGATGTAGTCCTCTGTGAAAGGGGATAATGTTGAAATGTGTATCATGAATTTACAATGGAAATATTACAATTCAAGTACTTGCCTCTGGTGACAGGCCACATAAGGGTTGTGATTATGAAATCATCAATAAACAGTTCTTTATTACAATCACAGTTCAGCACACAATATCTTTATCATAATTTGCTGCAGACATCAACCCTGAATTTTGTCGTTTTTCTTGGTGGGGGGGTATAATTATAGAAATTTTGTATAAAACAAAAGTTTTATAAAAATAACTTTTGTTTTAGAATATTAAAATTAGGAGGGAACAAGGTTATAAGCCTTTACATTGAAGAAAAGACTCAAAAAGTATGACAGAAAAGCTTATTCTTTTTATAGTAATATTTGGTGATTATATAGATTTTAAGAAGCAAAGTTGTTTTTTTAAAGTAACTACTGAAAATGTTTAAATATTCAGAAGACATTCTCTTAAATATTCCATTTCAGCAATGTACATGTGCTTGCTTAAGCTGATAGTTTCAGGGTTTGGGATTATTAAAAAGTAATTAAATATATTAGATCAGAGGTATCCAAACTTGTCAACTTTAAGAGTTGTGGACTTCAACTTGTGGAGTTGAAGTCCACAATTCTTAAAGTTGCTAAGTTTGGGGACCCCTGTGTAAGATGATATTTCACTATGTGATTTTTGTTGTAGCATCTCTAGGCTCCAGAAATTACTCAGTTGCTATGACTCAAGTGAGCCAGTGGTTCTCGGGGAACGCTATGGCTATGGTTTAGGAACCGGAGGCTACAGTTACATTACTGGTGGAGGAGGGTAAGTCATTTAAATTATTCAAAGGAGTAAAGATACATAAGAGCAATAACTTAATTTTCAGTAGTTTTCATGATAGATAGATTTCTTTTCAAATCAGGCTCTGCCACTATGAATGATACTTCTATAGTCCTGTTGTCATAAAATTTTTACAAGAATGTGAAATATTCAAGAATGTGAAAAGAATGTGTAGTAACTTTGTAAATAGCAATATGGTACAGTAGCATTTCAATAGACAAATAAACATAGCAAAAAGAAATTCAAAGCACCATGAGTACAGTTTGAGATCATTTCTGATTTATCAAAGCTATATATTTGAAGGGCCTCTTCCCTGATACAATAGAAGACTGTAGCTGAAGAATAATTTCTGTGAAAGGCATGTGGGGTGAGGCTATTACATGATTATTCTAAAATATCCATGGCTTAGTCCAAATAAGAAAGCTGATAGACTTTTTAAAATACTGGCTTAATGCCAGTGACATATATATAATAAAACAAGAGTTACTGACTACACTTTTTAACCTTGTTGTATTGTGAAGGGTATTGTTTTTTTCAGTTGACTTGTGTTTGGAAGTGATATATGATTGAGCATCTAATTTATCAATAATCCTAAAGCAGATTTTACAATCAATAACAACTAATGGTAAAGTTAAATATACCCATTAAGTTATGTTGATATTACTAGAAACATGGAAGAACATAGAGCATTATAATTTCATAAGGAGACCAGAGCAGTAGTACTCTGTTTGCAATAACTGTTACAAACTCATAATTGCTGTTGGTAAATAAAAAATTTTATTCAATAATAATACTTATCTCTTGATTATTAATTTCATTTTGGATTTGTCTTAAAAGGATGGTCTTCAACAGAGAAGCAATCCAAAAATTGTTTGCTAGTAAATGCCGGTGCTACAGCAATGATGCCCCTGATGATATGGTAATTGGAATGTGTTTCAGTGGTTTAGGAATTCCAGTTACACACAGCCCTCTCTTCCATCAGGTGAGCGTTGTTACATGTAACTAAGTATCTCATGGTTAATATTAGGTCAATTTCCTTAAAACCTAATTAAAATGATACAACAGCTGGGAAATGTAACAAAACATTCCTGCTTTTTCCTAGAGTCTTTACTACTTAGAACCAAGAACAGGGTACAAGAGCATTTCAAAACTATAAGTGAATGGCTGGAACTTTGACAATGAAGTACAGAACACACATTAGTAATAGGATAGTAAAAGATTCCCTTTTTTTGCTCTACACAAATTAAATCCTTCCAGAGTAATAAAGTATAGACAGGTGAACATAGAGTGAATACCCAGTGCTTCAAATCATGCTTATTTTCATACATATTTTCAATATTTATCAATATTATGCTTATTTCCATAAATATTATCAATATTTATCAATATGGCTTTGGTACAAATAACCAACTAGAGAATCTTCTCACAACCGAGCTGTCAAAACATTACAAGACATGTTTGGATCATTAAAAAAAAATCAGGATAAATTAAATATGTAGTTTTAACCATAAATTTTTGTGGTCTTCAATTTCTACATGTAGCTGCACAATTTTTTCCCCTAAATCATGTTTTATTATTGTTCATACAAATGTAATTTCCAAAATATGTCTAATTGTTTAACTTGTGCTGATTATCACCAAATTTATCTAGAACTCTTTTGTAATGGTAACGTGAAAGCAATAGAAAATGCTAAGCGGGATTATAAAGTTTCAGTGAAACATGGATATCATTTAAAAACTCATGTAACTAGTATAACTTTTGAAAAATAAGTTGAAACGTGAGGAAGTGATCATATGATTACATTGATATCAGTATTTAGTGGCTGGGGAAACCTTTTCTGTTTCAAATAAACATTTATTTAAAATATTTATATTCTGCTTTTTTTCATAAGTATACAAACTACATTAAATAATAAATTAACAATTTATATGTCAGGGTTCCAGAAAAAGCCAGCCCCAATTAAAAACTCCAAGACAGGCATTTTCTCAAAGTTTCCTTTTATTAGAGTGGTTATATTGGCACATCTGGGAAAACCCAAATCTGAGAGTTCCGGGTGTTCCTTAGTAATTCAAAAGTCAAAACCCACCCCCTGCACCCATCAGTCCATCACATGGCCCAATCACCAACCGTTCCAACTTGAGACATCCTTTCAACCACTCCTCCTCCAGGTGCAGGAATAACATGACCTTGACCAAAAAGAAGAATGCTATTATGTCTTAACTACCAACATTCTAAAAATCCCCTTTCCCAGGCATAGGAATGTGGCAGCACAGAAGCTTCTGGTGCTAATATCGCTTCGAAAGCTGACATTATACATATTACCATATTAGCATTCTCATATCAACAATTAGCAGCCACTTTGTGTTTGAACTTTAGAGTTGGTTTCTATCAGGAAATGGTCCAATACGATTTCACTTTACCTTTCTAGAAGATACAGACTCTGGGGATTCCACTTAAATAGTCTAATTTTTGATAAATATATAATTAATGTCCTGGGATGATCTTATTACTGCAACTGTTTGCTGAACAATTCAGATTATGGAATTAAAACATTATTACCTCTTAAACTTTTATTTCAATCTGTTCACTAATGTTTTGGTGCTATCCAAAGTCATCCAGTTTTTTATCTATCTAGCCTTCTGGTACAATATAGCCTCAAGGAAGCATAAATCCCCACAGTAATTTTAATATTTTGCAGAGTCATAAGGCAAAAATATATGAATCTTAATATGACAGCAGAATAAAAATTCATTAAATAATAAATTAATATATAAAACAAATCAGGCAGTGGAAATTCTATAATTCCAGGTCACAACCATCCATTTTGCATATTGATGTTTGATTAGAAGCAACTTTTCAGGGATGATAACAGAATTTTTTTGATATTATATTTGACTCTTGAAAAAAAAGGTATCTAGAGATGCCACACAATGAATTGCAAAATAATTTCATTATAAAATAAATATGAACATTTAAGGACAGACCATAAATAACATTTGCTGTATCGAAAATCAAGAAGACAGATTCTCAACATTTTTCCAGTGCAAGCACAATACTTAAAGTATAGTCCATTCATTATTATTCTCATTTCTTGGGATTTAGTTTAACATTTAAATTTCAAATGGAGAAAGCAAAACAGATGATGAAGCAAAATGTATCATCAAGTTATCTTCTTGTGTTCTTTAAAAATTCTCTTTATTGTAGAAGCAAAAGGTAACTATCATGTAAAAGCTTGTTTGCTTCTGTTTAAATATTTCACTAATATGCATTGTTATATTATGAGAAAACAAATGCTGTTGTGGTTCTGAGAATGTATTCATGAACAAATGGTTTTGAATTGCCATATTCAATCAGTCAGATCCTTAATAGATTTTCTATATTCCCAAGATCTCAATATATTTATTGGATATAAAGTACATGTATCTTATGGACTATCCAATACCATATCCAGTTTTCATGGCAGACAAATTGTAGAATTTGGAGAAAAAAGAGCATTTTATATCCTTTTACTTCAGGGGTGTCAAACTCACATCATCACGGCATCATCACATGATGTATCACAACTTTTTTCTCCTTCGCTAAACCAGGTGTAGGCATAGCTAGAACATGACTTATCTGGCTCATGGACCAGGAGTTTCACAGCCCTGTTTTACATCATCTGATCAAGGAGATAATATTATTCCTAAGTGTATAATTTAAATCCATACTTTAATAAGGAGGATGAATAAAATGCTCCTTTTTTAATTTATATTCCTTCAAAGGCCAGAAGCTATGCTCTTCCCTTAATTTCACTATCCTACTTTCTCAGATCTAAACTACCTTTCTCTTAAATAACACAATATTTTAAACTTACTGGAAAAAATACCCTTAGCTTTTCCATTTTCTTTCAGAATGTAATCTTTTGTTGACAGTAGAACAATTTGCTTTATCCATAATTGGTTATCAGACAATTGGATTTAGTAATGCTTCTTCTAAAAAGAATAAATACAGCTTTGTTTACCATATATACAGCAGTTACACTAGCTTTTTGCAGGCATTCAAATTGTATATGCAAAGTTTCATTGGAATAATAATAGCCCTGTCTCACTGCCATATTAGCTTCATCTTGTCACAAAGACCTACATTTGTAAAGGTCAGTGTGAACAGATTTTCTACAAAGACACCATACATTCCTGCTGTGCTTATCATGTCATCCACTTCACAGGGCTGTATCTGTATCTAATTTAAGAATACATAATCTTTGCTTCTTTTTTATAATTGAAGAAAATATTTTATAAATATGCAACCCATTCTCTCTTTTACTTCAATTCTAGGCTCGGCCAATGGATTACCCGAAGGACTTCCTATCTCATCAAGTTCCAATATCGTTTCATAAACACTGGAATGTTGATCCAGTAAAGATTTATTTCATGTGGTTGGCTCCAAATGTACAAGATTTGGAATATGGAAGCAAACATATCAGAGAAGATTTATAATCTGTGAAAGTATTTAAATATTGTTATGGTCTTAATATTTACAATGCAGAAAATATTTTATTGCTCTATTTATAATTACTTGTTGCCCATATTGTACAAGACAATATGGACACAATCCAATACCACTTTTTGGCACAGTATGCTGCTTTCTTCCTTTTGGACCACTATAATTTGTATCCCATAATTAAGAACCATTATTTAGGGATATAGTGTCTGTGCGCAAGGCATTTAACTCTCTACTGCCACATTGTGCATTACATTGTGTAGGTACTAATGAAGGATGGCTCAGAAACAAATTTATATTAAATCTTGTGAGTGTACACCACACAGGATCCAAAGTTATTACTAGACCATGCTCTGAATATTGCTGCTCTAAATCAAATGAATGCAAACTTTTATTTGTGCACCTATTCCTTCTTTTTATTGGCCTTAAAGTTTTAAAATTAATGCTTCTGATCCTAGAATTTTGTAATCGTTACCACCTATAAGTTGCTAAGATCTTTTGCCAGTTTATCAATGACAAGTTTTTCTTTTTTCTAATTCTTTTGCTTCCCAAAGAAAAGGATACATTTTGAAGGGAAAAAATATAATACCACCTCCACATACATATTTTATCTCATGTAATCATTTTGCAATTATTTAAAATAGGAACAGCAGAATAGGATGAAATGATTGCTCAGGATCAGAGTAAAAAGTATTGCCCTTATTTTGTTTCTTCATCTAGCAAGGTTTCACTGCCGTATGACAATAACACGGCATTCCATTTCCCATAAGAACTTTAATTGCTTGGAATCAATTCAAGAAGCAGCAGTTCCTGGCAAGGTTTGCACATGCTTCAAAAATGGTTAGGAAGAATTGTTTCACCTTCACAGCAGCTCAGCATTCTTTGTTTTTTGATACTCATTAAAACAGCCCCTTTTTTCAAGCTTCTGTGCAAGTCGGCATCTGTTTTAAGAGCCTTTGTGTAGTACTTGCCCGAACATCGAAAGCACTTCTGTTGAATCATTTTTTAAATGTATGCAGCAGTACTGTTATTTCATTTTTTCCTCTGCTAATGGCATTGAAATAGTAATGGAATAAACAAAGTGAATACGGTGAATCAAAAGGTAAATTAGTATCGTTTTGTGAAACATCTATCTACCATCATCTCAGATTCTCTTTCTTCTTAAAAAATATACAAGCAAAATTTATTGTAGCTTTACTTTTAAAAATTGTATTCAGTACACTATCCCATCCTAACTTTTCTTATAAAATTTCTTCCATCAGGCAGCTAAAGATATAAATCAATCTTGCTTGCTATATTGTGGCCTAAAAAAAATTCTTAAAAGCAGTATTGTAGTTTTGTATTATTTTTTTAATAGCACAGAGTACCATGTTTCTCCAACAATATGGCCTCCACCAATAGGAAGGCCCATCATGATTTCTAGGCATGAGGTGAAATTAAGCCCCGCTCCCAAAATTTAGGCCTATTTAAATCATGCGTTTCCCTGCCATTTCTCACATCGTTCGTAAGAACTACATGATGTGAAGAGAAATGGGCGGGGAAAGGGCAGGGGAGATGGGGAGAAAATTTGCCTTTAGGAGTGTCCTGCAGGTAGCCTAGGATAGAATACCCCAACAGCTGATAGAAGCTCCCTGTAGGCAGAGTCCCCAGCCACTTCAGGGCGTGGCGTGGCTGCCCATGTCCCCTCGCCTTCAGGCAGTCTCTTTTGGGCACTTAGATTGGCCGGTAGAAGCAGCCTCGGGGCGAGCACACATACACAATTCCCTCGCTGCGAGGCCGCTTCTACTGGCCGAATGAAGTGGCAGGTGACAGCATTTGGGGAGCTTCCATTGCCCGAAAGAGACTGCCGAAAGGCGAGGAGACACGGGCAGCTACGCCTCACCCTGAAGCGGCTGGGGATTCTGCCTTCAAGGGAACTTTCGTCTGCCGATAGAAGCGGCCTCGTGGAGAGGGGTGTGTGTGCACTCGCTCTCCCCAAGGCCGCTTCTACCGGCCAATCGAAGTGACTGGTGACTGCATTTGGGGAGCTTCCATCGCCTGAAAGAGACTGCCTAAAGGCAAGGGCACACGGGCAGCCACGCCACATCCTGAAGCAGCTGGGGACTCTGCCTTTGGGGAGCTTTCATCGGCTGATAGAAGCGGCCTTGTGGCGAGGTACGTGCGTATGGACTGCTTTAGGTGGGGGAGGAAATTAAGTCATCTCTGAAAAGAAGGCTTAGCCGTTTTCAGTGGCCTTATTTTGTGAGAAACACGGTATTGTGGTCCAAAGCACTGTCATTCTTAGAGCATTGGCCAATTTGGAAAATTAATTATTTAACCAAAGTCAATAAAGCAGTATACATTTTCTATTAATGTAGCCTGGAGTTTTTTTTAAGTGTACTCAATGGTCCTACTCAAGATGGCTTGAATTGAAGTGTTTGAATTAAAGGAGTCACTGTCTTCTTTAAGGCCCAGTCCCACTGGCCGACAGACGCAAAACGTATGTATAAAGGACACAGTGGACGAGCAAAATTTCGGAGGTGGCTCGATCCGTTGTCATCCGCTCCAAAAAGAACGGAAAAGAACGGACGTGGGTAGTATGTAGCGGGGATGTTAAACGGATGTTCATAGGAAGCCTAGCGGATGAAAGCGGATGGAAGCAGATGACACTTTTGAAGGGGTTATGGGGGATAATTGCAAAGCGGACACATAGCAGATGAAGTGGATGCATCACGTACGCCTAAAGGAAAGGGGATGCCGCGCGGATGTATATCGGATGCAAACCATTCACTGCGCATCCTTTCTATTTCCGTGCTACTAACGATGTATAGACNGCATTTTCCAACGGATGGCAAGCTTTTTTTAACGTTTTACATCCTCTGCATCCGTAAGTGCAGTGGGACCGGGCCTTAATTAGTTTCTGTATTTCCTTCTCTCAGTGCCTTAAACAGTGGATACATCTGCTGATTCAGATCTACCATGCTTTTTGTATTGAATGGGATGGATTATTATTTATGTTTACTATGTGAAATAAAAGAAAATGGTTTAAAATAGAATAATGTACTGTCACTTTTTGTCAACACAGCAGGAGCTGAGAATTCAAGAAGATCCCCAAATTGCTAGGAAGTGTACTCCCCCATTCATAACTGAACATCAAAAGTCAGCAAATCCAGGGGGCCTAAAATCAATAGCTACTCAGTCTTCTCAGGAATAAGTTGAAGTCTGTTCTTCCCCAGACTCACCCAATCTCCAGGGAAAGAATCATGAAACAAGCACTTGGTTTGACATGGACCAGAAGTATATGACACCATTGAGAAGATGTTCCTAACATTCACATGATGAATGAGCGATCAAACTGAATAAACAAGAAAAATGTGCTTTCCTGTAATCTAAAATCATATGCCACACCCTTCTCTACCTTTCATTTTTGGCATGGATTTTTTTTTATGGCTTCTTCCCCTCCTCCTCTCAATTATTGTCACAGGAATATCTGTTCCTTCCAGTTGTCTTGCTGACAAAAAAAATCATTAATTCTGCTCCAAACAAATATTCCTGTCAACAGGCAGTTGCCACTCCTAGCATGATCCCAACCAATTTTATCATGAATTTTCTTGAACGATGGAGATTATGTTTCCTTTTGGGGTTTCAAAAATTAAAGGATTTTTGCAAAGGTTCCACAGTGTAACATATTGTTGTTCGGGATTTATGCTTTTGACTGTCAAGCATTAAGGCTTGGATTGCAAATGAAAATCAACTTTTGAGATGCAAGCTAACACTTACTGCAAATCACTTGATTTCTCAGCCAGCACCAGGGTATTGTCTGCATATAAAAGTACATATAGATTCATGTCCCCAGCCAACGTACCTTTTCACCCCAAGCATTCCTGTTACATTTATCTGTAAATAAAATTAGACAATCAAAGAGGCACTATACAGCTTGTCCCTGCATAGTGTTAAACAATTTGCTAAGCCCATAATTTATTCTCATGCATGCTTTACTTCTGTCATGTACTGTTCTTATTAAATTCAGCAACTAACCATGATATCCTATTCATAGAAAGCACTTCTTAATTCAAACCGTTCATTTTCTCGTGTTTTCTCTAATCAGTGAACGTAAGATAGAGCATCTTATATTCGTACATTTCTTAATGACTTGGTGCAGTGATGGGATTCAAATTTTTTTACTACCAGTTCTGTGGACATGGCTAGATAGCGTGGCCAGGTGGTCATGTGACTGGCTGGGCATGGCTATGTGGTGTTTTTCCCCCTTTCGCAGCACCCCCTCCCTCCTCATCCCATTTTTTGCCTACTAGACTTCAGGGAAGCTTACTGAAGCAAAAACGGGGCATGGGGGGGCGCATAGCATCCCTCTGCGTCCCGTTTTTTCCTAGTGGGCCTCCGGGAAGGTAAGTACAACAGCAAGGAAGGGGGATCAGCTGTGCTGCACAATTTAGATTAGCTAGAAAGTAAGTAATCTGATGATTTCCTTTCTAGCTAATTTAAATTGTGCAGTACAGCTGATCATCGGAAATACCGGTTTGGCTGAACTGGTAGCATTTTTTTACTACCGGTTCAGTTGAACCGGCCCAAACCAGTAAAATACCACCACTGACTTGGTGAAGAATAAAAATATAATCCATTACTTGATATAAAAAAATATATTGCATATTCTTTCATATTGCACATGGATTTTGCTTAATGTTTCCTTTTGTATACTTTTAATCAAATTTTGAATGTGCCATATTTCATTGAAATGTTGATTCAAAAAGCCATGAAGTTTCTGAAATTTGGACAGTACCACAGACATCTTCAGGGCGTGTCAACAGTACCAAGATAATGGGATGCAACCAGGTCAATTGAAGCCCACCCCTTTTTACATCATTGCAATGCATATAAGACATGCCCATTGCCCCCACTATTTTGATGAATGAATGCAGGACAAAACTATAGGTAGTCCTTGACTTCCCACCACAATTGAGCCCCAGATTTCTGTTGATAAGTGAAACATTTGTTAAATGAATTTATCCACACTTAATGAATATTCTTGCCACAGTTGTTAAGTGAATCACTGCAGTTGCTAACTTAGTAACATGGTTGTTAAGTGAATTTGGCTTCCCCATTGCTTGTCAGAAGGTCACAAAAGGAGATTACATGAACCCAGGACACTGCAACCATCATATTGCCAAGCATCTGAATTTTGATCACATGACCGTGGGAATGCTGTAAGAGTTATAAGTGTGAAAAATGGTCGTAAGTCCCTTTTCTCGGTGCTGTGGTAACTTGTGAATGCTCACTAAGTGAACTGTTGTAAGTTGAAGACTATTTCTATTTCTTTTTTTTACATTACCCTAATATTATTGTGTCAAAGAAAGCAGAGGAAGAAGTGACAAAACCTAAGGGCAGTTTGTGCGACAGGCATACCTTTATGAATTGGTCTAGAAGAACAGAGGTCCCTAATCCTCGAGCCATGGCCCACTACCAGGCCCTGGCTATTCAGAATTGAGTTGTGCAAGTGGGTGGCTGAAGCCTGTGCACAGCTCAACTTGTATGAGTGTCGGGCCACTGGGCCTGTGCACACCAGTCCACTGCTTGCGCCAGTTGAGCTGAGCTCGTGCGGCCCAGTTTCCCTATCCTCCTTCCCAGCCGAGGCCCCAAGCTGCAAAGGTTGAGGACTGCTGGCCTAGAATATTATGAGGGATTCTTGTTAGTCTGCTAGATCTGTAGTTTACTAGATCTACCTTTCTACCCTTTTTGAAGACTGGGACTGTTCTGTATAAATAATAGNTTATGAGGGATTCTTGTTAGTCTGCTAGATCTGTAGTTTACTAGATCTACCTTTCTACCCTTTTTGAAGACTGGGACCGTATTACCTCTCATCATTTAGCATTTCATCTGGTCTTCAGGATTTCTTAAATATAGTTTTTGCTCATGTACTAGCTAATTCCTTCACTAATCTAGAAAGTTGATCCTAGACATAAATTTATTCAAAGTAAAAAAAAAAAAAGTAATCCCTGACAGTGGTGCATTTCAAAATAATTTACCACCGGTTCGGTGGATGTGGCTTGGTGGGTGTGCTTTGCATGTGTGTATGCCAAACACGCACTTTGTGCAGGGGCAGAGGCTTTCTGACTCACCTCCCGCAATCCTGCACACATCCTGTTGCTTCAGCAGCTGACGTGCAACAATCTGCTGTGCTGCACAAAGCAGCTGCGCTTCAAAAGCAGGGAATAAAGGTCAATATGGGAGCCCAGACGGGCAGGTAGGCCCAACAGCAGCTCCTCAGAGAGAACCGGTTCAGTCTGCTGATCTTTGCCGCTACAAATACGCCAGAACTGGGTCAAACTGGTACAATACCACTACTGTTCCCTGACATGTTTTTATTTTACACATTTCTTGGTAGAACAGATACTTTTGATGGAAAAGATATCATCTAAATACTGGCTGTTTGCTCTTTAGTAATACTTTGCCTCCTTCACAGAGCAGCTTATACACTAATGCCTTTCTTTTTATTTTGAACATGGCTTAAAAAAAAGCCCTAATTGGTATTCTTACCATCCTTCACCAACCTCAGCTCATTCCAAGCTTTCATTTTCTAATATCAGATCTAGAGTTCCAGGCTATCTGTCTATACTCTGCATTTATGAACTGACCCATCTTCCATTTTTTGCATGCATTTTTTTTTTAATTTTCAGAACATTACTAAATCTTTTCTATCCTCACAAGCATATTTGTACTGTTTTTTCCTCACTCTTTATTTGTCTGTCTTTTCCTCATTAGAATTGTTTGCCACTGTCCTTTTACATTTCTTTTTCTAGGAATTCCTAGCCTTTTCCCATTTTCATCTGCTGTGGGATCCTATTGACAATTGATGTGAATACATCAAAATCTGCTTTAAAAAATTCAGGATACTCAGCTACATTTAGAGTTAATTTCTTTTAAATTCACCTTGCTTTTAAAATTGCATATTGCAATTGTTTTCATGGTGATGATGACCTGTTTGTAAAAGTTCTTTCTTTGAGACTTTTTAAGTTCATATTTTCCAAAGTTGTGCTCCTCATATATGTTTATGATGCTTCTATTACTAGTTCAATATTTTAAAGCTAGTTTTGAGATCATATGGGCAGGAGTGGGATTCTACTAGTTTGGATCAGTTCGGGCAAACTGGTTGTTAAATTTGCATCTGGTTCGCTGACCAGTATTTGAACCAACTGGCTGGCCCCACCCACCCCTCCCCTCCCCGAAGTCTCCATGCCCATTTTCGATGCAGGTAAGTGCAGGGTCTGTGTGGAAGCTCTGGGAGGGGGGAAAAATTGACTTTCTGGAAGTACCGGAATTCCGGAAATTGACCTGTTTCCAGCTTCGGGAGGGACTCCAGAGCCCGGAAGAAGCCTCTGGACCCTTGGGAAGGCGAAAAACGGCCCTCCCAGAAGTTCCAGTAGGCCATGCCCAGCATGGCCACGCCCATCCAGCAACTGGGCAGCGAACCGGTTGCTGGGACCCCCCACCCCCCAAAAAGCAGCTTATGTGTATTTTCCTTTTAGCAACCATTATAATAACTATAATATAATATATTTGACTGGTGTGTCAATTTTTTTGGTATTTCTTTTTTTCCATATCTCTTTTCCCATTTGTGTTGTAAACCTAGAGGCAGGAATTATCTTGTTTTTATTGATCTTTTATAAAGAACTCTGAAAGCCTTTTTCAGCTTGTGCAAATGGAGGGGGTATATCCACGCATGCAAAAAAAAAAACCAACAACACTCAATAGCTAACAACAAATTAAATTTTAGTACCATATGCACATATAGACATGCACGGAAAATGAAAAAATATTAAGCTGTACATCATTTTTGAGGCTTGGAAATGACTGTTAACAATAGCAAGTGGAACTAAAAAGCTACAATGGCCTATGGGGGACAAAGGATGCGTTTGGCTGCAAAAAACAGGCTTGTAAAAGTAATGTTTCAGTTAGTATTAGGTGCCTACAGGAAGTATGCAGGTAACTATAAGCCAAGTGAGGTGTAAGAATAGCACGTTCATAATGATAATAACAAGTGGATGCCAAAGGACACTATAGTATGGAAATCTCAATTACAGAATGTCCTGGCTGGGAATTCTTTGTTATTAGCTTCAAGACATCTGGAGGATACCATGTTGTAGAAGGCATCTCCAAGTGAAAGAATTATCCCCACAAGTTGGGGTTTCCCAGTGAGTTTGAGACCCCTTTATGTATCAACCCCTTAGCATATGTACAGAGCAGCCCCTCATCTATTGAAAAAAGCAAGTCTTAAGGGATCATTTTTCACAATATATTAATCTTCTTTTGTTCCAATAATGTTAATAAACTTGGATTTATCTTTCATAATGATAGTGTTCTTCTGATTTATGTCTCTCTCCCCACTATCATCCCCTTTTGAAGGCCTTCCTATCTTATTCATTTCATAATAAAAACAATGGCATAAATTTAGTCAAGGCCTCTGCTCTGTGCTTGCAGGCCTTAAGATGGCTGACATCCCTTTCTTGACTAAATGTATGCCATTGTTATATATATCTATTGGAGGGCCAGTGTATTCCATAATATATATGGAAACAAGGGGTAACAAGTGATAAAAAAATGTCTGGCATCACAGTGCAAACTGCATAACTTAAATTCTAATGTCAAGATGAACATTCAAAAGGATAGGATTTGTAGTGTGACATTATTGTACATATGTCTCATCATTTATCCATCACCATGGTTACTTGTAGACATCTATGTGATATTTAACATTGGCAAGAGAGAACAAAATTAAGAGGTGTGCAAAAGAATTCAGAAAGCTCCATTTAAGTGATCACTTGCAGTTAATGAATGCCATACAACTGTTTAATTCTATACTTAAGCTTAAATATTCTAGGATATATCACAATGGGAAAAAACATAAGTTAATGCTACTTTCTCTTCAAGATCTTAGATCAAAATAATTTTAATAAATGGCATCTAGGATTCTTTTAAAAAACATTTTGCAATAATAAATCCAGTCAATTGATACTTAGTGATTGTTTATTTTTACAATATTTATAAACCATCTTTTTATTACTACGCTTAAGGTAATTTAAATTTTTTAATTACAATAAATAATATACGGTAATAGACATGACATAAGCAGGATAGGGAGCATGAGACAAATGAGCAAATTCAAGTAAGTTCTCTTCACAACATAAAATTAAAATCTGACATGGTTTTCTTCATAAACCTGCTTGTTCAATATTTTATATTAATTCTAGTGAATGACTTTCCAGAATAAAATTAACTCTAGTTTAAAAATCCTAATATAGCCTCAACAACTCAAAAAATGTAAAATAAGTAATTTATTATTTAAAATAAGCAATTATGAATACAATCCAAGATAACATTACTATTTGGAATATTTACACAATGGTGTATAGTACAAGGCCCTCTTTATCTCTATCCCTTCATTACAACATCTGTGAAGATTTCCAAATTAAATCACCGATAAGCTTTTGTATCTGACTTCAATAAGAATTGTAACAACAAAAATCAAAACCATAATGAGAGCATAAATATATTTTCCCTCTTGGACAATGGGCCTGACAATATATTCATTTTTAATGTGTATGGTACATAGACTAATGAGCATCCATGTTAGGAAAAGTATGGGTTGGCTATTACTTACAATTATGTAGGAGCAGAGAAAGATCAATCCTCTAATATATAAAGGAGACATTCTAATATGAACAACAAATGGAAGAACAGTTAGCATGGAATTTGGGGGATCGCATGCAGTTTTACAGGTCTATTTCTGTAATCCTTTGGACTTGCAATATTGAATCTTAAAAACTCATCAGAAAAATATACTGGATTTTGGTGATGCTATTTTTTTGTTTGTAAATAAAATAAGAAATAGTATAGATAGTATAGATACACAATCTCCTTTCCCAAGACTGAGCATTTCAGCATGTTCCTATCACTTCATTTTCATATCTACTCAGCCCACAGCAATTAAACCATAACTGCACATACGATGGTTAAAATATAGACCTGCAAGCAAATATGTTTTTAAAAAGTAATGAGTATATACTATTGTAGTAACAGCTCTGAGCTTTTGAAAACATGCAGACTATGTCATAGTTTGCAGCAATCCAACCAGCACACAAATAAATAATTCAGCAGGATTCATTTATAGAAGAAACTTTATGTACAATAATATAAAACATGATGCATGTATACAATACCATGCAGTTCTTGCAACATGGTAGCAAGTACAAGAAATAGAAGCCAGAACCACCATAACTCAGAATCACAAAAGCTTTATATTTATACATACCAGCTGTCTGACATGGCTCACAACAAGTGCTATTTCTTAGTCACCAAAGAAATTCCCATTGTCTGACTTGTTATGGCTATCCCAACTTATAATTTCTTATATACTGACAGACTAGATACCCTTTGGCCAACCACAGATTGGTGTATTATTGCCAATATAGGATATCTTGGATTCCTGGCCACAGGAAGGAACTCTGCATTAATATAGACAACCCATGGAATTCTAAATGTTACTGAACAACTCCCAGAATCCCTCATAATTCATTATGTTTCCTATTGCAGTTCCACAAACGTCTGGAATGTTACAGATTACTCATTATGACCTACATATCAAAAGCATTATATGAGCAGTGTACTCTTAGTGTTCATGTTTCCATTAATGCATTTGTCCTTCTCCTGCTCTATTCGTGCACTTAAGCTGTGCATTTGAAAATTGTTATGCAGCATTTATATCATCACGCCCATGTTTCTGGGGTTTGAAGACCCGAGTCCTGTTAAATTTATTCTGATTTATTAGTAGAGTGCAAAACTGGATAAACTTAAATCCCTCTTACATTTTATTTGACTGATGCATCAATTGATTTTCTTCCACAAAGTGTAGGACGGTTGTTGGATGTTAATTCTAACATCCTACAGTGCTAAGAATGCACTATTTTCATTATGCCTTTCTCTCAGATAAGTATGCTTCGATTCTCAAATTTAGTGGGCCATTGATTTGCATAAGAAATAAGGATGAAAATTTAATTAATCAGAAGCAGATTGACATGTGCAAGAGCCATTAAAGGGATTTATAAAGCTGATTGATCTGCTATGAAATCTGATCATCTTGGAAATTATTGATGTGGATCTGAAGCTGCAAAGAAAGTGATTCCTTCTGGTTGATGCCTTGATGAAGAATGGATGACCAAGAAAATGCGTATCTCGACACATCTATAAGCAGCATGGAATGGATATAATGGAGTCATAAGATTAGACTGACCTCACCTTACCCTTGTTTATTTTCAAAGATCTGTCATGCATTTCTAAAAAAACCTTCTATGTTCCTTGGGAGTGGGATAGGTAGATAAACACTGATTATAAGTGGAGAAGTGTTATAAGGATTGGCCATAAAAGTATTCAATCTGATTATGTGATTTAATTTCTGATATGATTGCAAAATATAACAGTGTGAACAAAAATAACAGTCACAATGTCCCATTAGATTTTAAATCAAGGAATTATATTTGTATTGCCAACACAAATACAGTAAGATGGAAACCTATCATTTGGTTTTAGCCACATATAATGCATATTTTCAGCTATTATTTTTATTTCTATGTTTGAAAAGCTTGTCTATTAGAAGGATGATCTGTACACACCTACTCTACTGGCTATTAACTCAATAGAATCCAAAGCTCCTATCTTAAAGAGAATGTAACCCGCTTATCTAACCCATGCTGGAGAAGCATTTTTTGCATACCCATCCCAATGGGTGTTCATTTAACCTTTGAAAGCCCTGAATAAATGTTAATTTAATGGAATACAGGAAGTGACGGTCCTGCTTGCTTTCTTGCTTTGTTTATTTATTTATTGCTTGAAGCTAGCACCTCACCAAGTTTATTATAAGACTGTCTTTCACATTTCAAAATTTTATACATTAAGTCCTCATTGAGCAACTGCCTTGGACAAAGACTGTTCCCAGGGACAACAGCGATGAAAACATAACTTTACACCCCATCCTTGCATTTACAATGTTGAGAATCTACAAAACAAAGAAAATAAAATTGTAAGCACACTTAGCCCTTTCACTTAACAACTACTTCATTTAGCAGCTGAGTTGCCAATCCCAATTATGATTATTAAACCAGAACTATCTGTATGTGAATGTACAAATAGCAGGAAGGAATTTCAAATGAAAGATGACAATCCCTAGTTATAATAAAATCTGACATTCAAAAGGTATTTTTGGATTTTTTTCCACTTTGCTTTCATTTAGGACATGATTTTTTTCCAGTTATGAATGACATATGGAGTATGAAGATCAATTGCTTCAGTAGCAGCAGCTACATGTTTTTGCTTATTTTTCTGCAAAGTGACTTCCTTACTTAAAATCATGAAGAACAAAGTCATATTGATGTTACTCACTAGAGGGAATAAAAGAAACTGTTAGCATTTATGTGACAGATATTTAGAAATGGAGCATAACAGAACATGTCAGAATGCATGCATAAGATACAAAATCTTTATATTTTTTTCCTCTCTGAAGTCTTTCTTTTGACATTCCAGTGTAATATACTGGGGCCTCCCACAACATTTAGTGAACTAGCTTATGTTTTCTGAAAGCTCAAAAATGAATCTAGAATTCATAACCAGTTAATACAATTTGTTAAATAATATTTGAAGTGAATAGCAAATACGACAATCAAATAATCACATGGTATCCAAGAGTTTATACATAACAGTTTGTGGGATAACAGAGATGTAAAACAGGTATCCATCCCTGGGAAATATGCTGCATTCAGTTCAGTGAGAAAAGGAGTAAAGAGCATTTCAAATAAATACCCAGGAAGCAGGGAATTTCAAAAAAAATAGTCCAGCCACAGTCCAGCCACAAATGAAGCAAGCAGAATAATAACAATGGAAATGATACATACCGTAAGAGTTTTTCCCAAAGCAAGAATGTCAGGCTTCTCCTTAAGCGAACTCGGAACATTGCACAAGTATAGCTTGACTTGGGAATAAAGAACAAATTTCATGTTTTGATTTCTGGCTTGAGCAGGAGGAGGGAAAGAATAGACTTTCTTCACAACATTGTCCAGTATTAACCTGCATTGCTGGGTTCGTAATGATGGGAAGTGATTTAGCTTTTTTTATATAAAGTGAGAGGGAGGGAGGGAGGGAGGGAGGGAGAGAGAGGGAGAGGGAGAGGGAGAGAGAGAGAGAGAGAGAGAGAGAGAGAGAGAGAGAGAGACTGTTTTTTTTTTATTGAACAGAATTTTTGGTTCTGCACTGACTCAATAGACTGATGAGGAATGTTTTATTCTTTCCTTAAGGAATTTAATGATTTTTTTTTTTAAAAAGGAATTGTTCTTGATGGCAAATTGTGTTATTTACTGCTTATGTAATCCTCAAAAGGATTTGTGATTTGTCATATTGTCTGGCCAAGTTCCAAATGCAAATAGGTAAAGGATATTTTACCCTTCAGTAGTCACAGCTTTGCTTGGGAAGATCAATCTCAGACTGTTTTAAGATATTTTTTGCCTTTTCCTGAGGAAATTAGTAAGCAAAGTGAAACATGGAAGGAAGGATGCCTACAGGGGATGGTCCGAAAAGTGAGAATGACAGCCCTGGTTGATCAAGGCGTGTAAAAAAACAGATGGAACTTCAATCACACTATTGGACTGCCATTTTTACTTTTTTAAAATCCATTTTATAGACATCCCTGCATGTCAAGGTTCTCTGAAAGTGAGAAGTGAGAATACTTTTCTTTGCAAATCAATTTGTGTCATTTTTCTTCTCAAACTCAAGCATGCCAGCTTTTTACAGTAAGAATGAAATACTTTGTGTAACCAGCATTAGGGGTTTAATGATCCAACTGGAGTATTGAAATTTAGTGGGCCATTGTGAAAATACACAACAATGAGCCAATTGTGAATACAATTTAGGGAGCAGAATGGAAAATCAGGTAACACCTATAAAAGGTAGCATTCCATGAACACCAGATATGCTTTACTTTTAGTGGTAAAGTTATTTATGTTCTTCATTATTATAACTTACATCCAGTCCATGAATAACAGTAAAAGCACCTTACAAATAACAATTAAAAATTAATACATAGAAAGTAACATTTTTAATTTTGAAAGTAGCCTCCAGATAACAATTTAAAATTAAGACATAAAAAGTAATGTTGACATAACACAACCAGAAGGCCCTAATATGCCATCAATCAGGCAGCAGAAGATTGGTATTTATACATTTACTTCTAGATGATTTTAAATAGTGTTATAAATTTTATTGTCTCTTAGCACATGTGCCTATTTTGTCTCCCCTCTCATATATATTTTTGGATGGATCATTGAAACTTTCTCCAACCTTCAGTCCTCCAAACATTTGAAATGAAATCCTAGGAATTATTGTCATAACAGGGCATCACATTTTGGAAAGCAATCATCGCACATTATAAAATTCTAACATTCCAAACAGATGGCAATATGAAACACCAAAGAGTTTGTGGTTGGCAACAACTGCCAGTCTGGATTTCAACAGAATCCATACTGAAGGAACACATCTCAAAGCAACGTGCACATCAAATTAGACATGTTATTGATGGATCCAAGTCCCATAATGAGCTCCCCCCTCATCTATCCTACAGAAACAAGCAGAGGGGAAACTTGTTTTAGGTTGCACATAAATGTTATTTCTACATTTATTTTATTTCCCTCTGTCACTGAGACCTCTGTCCACTAAACCATATTGGGTTGGGTTTTTTTTTTTTAAATTGATACATCACTCATTCAGAGAGAATTTTTATGTTGCACAGAAGAAACAAAGGCATTCCCCCCCTCCAACCATTCCATTAAATTCTTTCTCGGATGGTTGCAGTTTACATTATTTTATGACTGGTCTGTTTTGCTTTGGTTTCTCTCAGCAAAGCATAAACAAATGCATACTTTCTGTAAATGGTACCAAAAAAAAGTAGCTGTCTAATTACTCTTGGCATAATGTATTAAGAATATCTTTCAAGTATGTTGACCCATTAAACGCAAAAGTAAGCATTTGGTCTCTGTGGACCTATAAATGCACCGACCCAATTAAAAAAAATGACTAGAATAGTGAAGTCACATATGCTAATTGACCACAAATGTCCCTGTTTCATTCTCATTACCCCAAGTACTATTGATTACTGTTATGTACATGCAGACGCACTCGCACTCACACACACACACAATGTTAATTGGCATTCACATTCGCTGGATATGAATATAAAAATGATGGCAAATATTAGTGTACAGGTGGAAGGTAGCATTCAAAAGAATACCTAGAAGCAGCAACAGTGTTCATTAGTTTTTGTAATTTTCAGGCATCTTCAGGCAAATTATGGCAGTAAAAATGTTTATTATTTTCAAGTACTTGCTAAGAGGTTTACTTTGTAAATAACTTCAAGTATGTTTCTCTCCTCCTCAGCCTAATATAATTTTATCAAACCAGACTAAATATGTCATGTATTTTCTAAATGTGGTATATAAGATTTTCTTTCTGGATTATTAACATAAACAACACGTTTAATGAACATGGCCCTTAACTTTCTAAGACCTAAAGTAAAAAATAACACATGTTAAGCTGAAAACAGAGGTGGTATTCAGCAGGTTCTGACCAGTTCTGGAGAATCGGTAGTGGAAATTTTGACTGGCCCTGCCCTCATCTATTCTCTGCCTCCCGAGTCCCAGCTGATCGCTGGGTCTTCTTTTGTTTCCCTGCACAAGAGAACAGAGCTGGAAAGCAGGCTAGTGGGGTGGGGAGGAAATGGGATTTTGCAGTATGCATCCCCTGGAGTGAGGCGGGAATGGAGATTTTACAAAATCCTTCCCCTGCCATACCCACCGCACCCACCATGCCATGCCACACCATGACCACCATGACCACCACATTACACCATGCCCATAGAACCGGTAGTAAAAATAATTTGGCTGAAAAGTATTATAGCTATATTGAAAAATCAACACTTGTTTCCAGTTGCTTTTTATTTGGAACTAGCTCTATACCCATGCTTTGCTTCGAAACTATGTGATTGGGCTTAGTTTTTGGGGAGGAAAATAAGAGGAAAAAATTGTGCCTCTGCCAACCAGCATCCATCAGTATTCATCTGGCTAACGTCCTGTCAGTGTGTGAGAGAGTTGAGGGCTGTTTGGAAACTGAAACAGTATTTGCTGTGTGAGCAAGAAGCCTGTGTTGTGGCTTAGCTCAAGTATTCTGTACTAAAGCTGGTTGCCACTGTGAAACTAAAACTGAACCTGAAACTTCTCTCCTCTGCTTGTGTTTTGCATTTGGAACAGATTTTTTTTCAAGTGGGGAGGGGAAGTAGAACTCCTTAGCATCAGAGCATGTTAATAATAATATGCTCTGAGGGTCATTTCGAAAAATCCTTTCTTAGTGAGCACCTAGAAGACAAGAGGAACATATACATGCCAAATTTCAAGTTCATAGGCTTCACAGTTGTTGAGATTTTGTTATGAGGCGTGAGAGGTATTTTGCTTATATATATATATAGATTGGATGGATTTTAGGAATTTTAAAACCGTAAAAATGTTGAGCTCTCCCTGTTGCTTAATTATTTGAGCATATTGGTGGGAGGCTATCCGCCAGAATTGCTATTACTACATTCTTCATTGAACTATTTATTTTCCAACTTTACCTTCTCAAAATACAATGTACTGTTAGTCCTCGACAGTTCATTTAGTGACCATAACAACAGTTCATTTAGTGACTATTCAAAGTTACAACAGCACTGAAAAAAGTGACTTTGACCATTTTTCACACTTATGACCGTTGCAACATCCCCATGGCCACATGATCAAAACTGGGATGCTTGGCAACTGACTCATATTTATGATGGTTGCAGGGTCCCTGTGTCATGTGATTCCCCTTTTGCAACCTTCAAGCAAGCAAAGTCAATAGGGAAGCCAAATTCACTCACTTAACAATCCGGTTACTAACTTAACAATTGTAACAATTTATTTAACAACTATGGCAAAAAAATAAATAAATAAATTCACTTAACAAATGTCTCATTTGGTAACATACATTTTGGACTCAATTGGGGATTGTAAATCGAGGACTACTTCTATAAAACTTCAGCAATATCAACAGTTATGCTGATCAAAGGGAATCAGTCAGCCTGTTGCAGCTGCAAGTGATGCACTATCGAAAAAAAGGTATTTTCAAAATATTTTCCAATATCAAACTAAGCCTATTAAAGCCCAATGAAGTCAGTACTGATAAGCCTTTTTAATTTCGTACTGGGTTAAGACTTTTTGTCTTAGAACTGCCTATAGAGTGTGAATCAACATATGCTCTTCAGGCTGCAGACCATCACACAAGTCTTTGTGTGCATGGGTTGATGGAAGTTAGTAGTGAGCTCACAGAATGAGAAATCAGCTTTCACAAGCCAGAAACCATTTATGCTCTAGTAGGAGTAGTTCTGAAAAAAATGACAAGTAGTAACTTTCCCCCACCCCCAACATTGCTATCTGTCTTACATTTCATGGTCTATTTCGCAGCACATAATTTCCACACAATTGCCCAGCAAATTACAAACCACTCAGTCTCAGAACATGAGCTCTGTTTAGTACAAAGCAAACTGATGAGGGAACCAATGCATTTTTAGACTACTTTTTCTGTTGTTGTTTTAAGCAGCAAATGATCCAACAGTAAGATATTGACATTATACAGTATTTTACAGAACCAGCCTTAGCAGTGTGCAGATTCAACTTTCTAATAATAGATGAATCAATACATAAATCAGATTTAAAAAAAGTTTATTGGAAGTCAGTTTGGGGCATGTTTAAGGCATCAAGCTAGAAACTGGAGGCTTTATGCTCTATTCTGCACCGCAGAATAGATGTAACTAATATGGATACTCTCTGCCTATCATTATCGGCTTATTGATTGGCAGAGGGATCAATGTTCTATGTGGGAGCTGGTCATCTCTTTCTCTTATATCCAAGAGGTAACACTGAGTCTGAGTTTTACTGTACAGTTCCTGTTGAAAATTTCTTCCCCTGCATGCTATTATTATTTGTTAATGATATAAGCCCAAGTGATTCACTTTAGTACCTTCACATTTAGTTTTGCCCTGAGGATCTTTTGCAGAGACAGCTCTGGGAAGACAAAGGCTCTGCCAGACACTCCTTCAGGGTTCCCTTCCCCCAATTAACATAGTGGAATTACCTAACTTTAACAATAGGAGGGTCTGAGAGAATATGAAACCTCGCTTACATTCAGCTATGTATGATTCTTCCCAATGAGAGACATATTTAAAACTCGATAAATGTGGATGTTGATATTTTTAAGGTTCATCTATTTGAGCCATTGTCCTAACTAAACTTAAAAAATTTTCAAATGTATTTATGGAGCTCATATACATCCATAGAGCAGGAACATCTTCTAGTTTATTTGTTACCTAAAATATTGTCAGGCACAAACAACCAAATCCACACATCCTAGGAACTTTATTGTATACTGTGTATAATACAAGAAACTCTCCAGTCCATTTATCTTCCTTTGGGAACAGATAGATAAGGTTCCATGGAGCTGGGGGTTGGGAGGGGTCAGTTCAGAATCTCCTGTGGCTATGTAATAATTCAAGGTTAATTCCCCGCTTGATCCCTCCTCTGTGCCTGGTTAGGCATTTACCAACAGTTATAAACAAAGTGTACATATTAAAATCTCTCTGTGTGTGTTTATTTCCTAATGAAAGTGATTTATATTATATTATACTCCTTCACATTCAGATACTTCAGAATTTCTTTGCATAATGTTTCTAAGCTTGCTCTTTTGTTACAATATAATTTTTTTTCCTTTAGGCCAGGGCTGTCAAACTCCCGGCCTGTGGACCAGATGCTTCATGTGCTGGTCATACCCACACATCCGATTTAGCAAAGGGGAAAAATACCCCAATATGTCACATGATGCTACCATGACGACATGAGTTTTACACTGCTGCTTTAGGCAATCACGCTCAGTCCAACCCAACTCACAGGAAGGGTAGATACGCATTTAACAAAGAAACTAATAAATAAGTAAATCAGCCCTTTCAATACACACAGCCCATTTCCTTGCAAGTTTCTTTGGAAGCAGTTCATCTCAGAACAGAAACCCAGAGCGACAGCAATCTGGAAATGGGTGTGGGGAAATAACACTGTGTCTCCTGATGGCCTCCTCGAAGGCTCACACATTCATTTCAACAGAAACCATCAGGAACTGCCAAGAACAATCCTACTCTCAAACTGTAGGGGGTTGTCAGTGCCAGTCCACATTTATCATAGTTACTTTTATTTCTAGGTCTTTTAGTCATAGAGACACTGAGTTTTAACATTTACATTTATTGTCTGCTATGAGAATCGCTCATTGGCTAGAACTAGCAAATTGGTTGGATTTATCATTTCCCTCAGATTGATATTTATGATGGCCATATCTGGCACATGTGTGAAGGATCCTATATGCATTCTTCTTTGTGTACAAAAGTTCAAAAGAAGCCACAATTCCTCTGGCATTGGTCAGACTGACCTATCCCCCTTCTCATTTATAATTTGCACACTGAAAAGAATCAGAGATGGAGCTGCTTCATCATTTGGATGATACAGGATACCAGAGCTCCTAGTTTCAGGCAGGAGTTCACTTTCTTGTGCAGTTTAGCTTAGGCACAGCTGTGTTCTGAAAGGAAACACAGCATGTGGTTTTAATGAGATTTTTGCCAGCTAACAAACTCATGTATGTTTCTGTAGCTGTTGATTCCATTTTTCCATGAAGTCTAAAATCTATAAAGCTCTAATTCTCCTCTGGAAACCATTAGCCTGTATATGTGTTTTTAACTCAGGCTTGGCAAGCTTTCATAAAGCACCATGCCTAAGGCATTGCTGCCATTCATTTGTGGTCGAAAAGCATTTTGGACTTCAATTCATTGCTAAAATTATGAACCATCAAGCTGTGGCAACAGATGTGGATGTTGCATCGTTGAGTGAACAATTAACTGACAACTATTTCAGCAGGGCCAGTTCTCTGCCAAACTATTGGTGGTGATTGAGAGAATTTAATGTCAGTTTGGGGGCTTGTTTTTTCTCTTTATAGAACCATAAACCTGGAAGGACCATTGAATCTTGCTTTCTGCTCAGTGCAGGAATCCAATGTAACGTACCTCTGACTGGTGCTATTATAAAAAACATAAGGAATGGCCTTGAAGGACAGAAGGAAGAAATGCTATAGTTTGGCAACTGTCAGATAAGAGGGACTAGAGCTCCTTGCAAAGCAATAACTTGAGAAAATATTTCAGACAGTGTCCTTCCTAGTTCACACAATAAGATCAAGTGAGTGAGGGTGAAGCACATTCAGAGTTGCAAGATTCTGTTAGTAGAGCTGTTACAATAAAGATCTATATACTATACTATTGGTTTCTTAGTCTTATAGGGCTAAAAGCTATCTTCTACTCAAATTGCTCTTACCATTAGGAAGTTTCATCTATATTCCTATATTTAGACCATTATTCTATCTAGCGCATTCTAAGATGAATGAAAAGGGCTCAAGACATTCTTCAGGATGGAAATCCCTAATTTACTTAAAGCATGCTATCCTACCCCCATTCAGTCAACTTTTCTGAAGGCTAAACACATCTATAATAATTTCCTCTGATTTCACAAGGGACTGAATGTATTGGCTACCATTCTTTCTACCGTTTCTGGTTTGTTTAAATCTTTCTAAAACCATACTGGACAGCAATTGCCGTGGTTCTGACCAATACAATTCACAAAGGAATACAATTCACAAAGCAGATAACTATGCTGGTTCATATCTTTCGTGTGATCAATACAATTTGTATCTCTCATTCTAATCCATGGATCTGAGTTTTTTTCATTTAGATATGAGAAGATATGAGACGATATGAGAAGATTAGATATGAGAAGACACAGAAGAGGTGAACTGACTGTTTGTTAGGACTAGATTGGACTCAGCTCTGGAACCAGAAGAACTTTGTGTACTACAAATAACTACTATGCCTTTCTGCTTCTCATATGAGTATGCTTAATTCCTCACACTAGGCATATTTTGCATTTATCTCTGATAAATTCCCTTCTGTTACTTTCAGCCACCTCTCTAACCTATGAAGGTTAACTTTTGATTTTTCTAAAATTTGAGCAGGAAAGCAGGTGAGCAATCAAACACAGGACTTAATTCTATGACCTACCTTCTCCTTAAAATCTCTTTCCAGTTTGGTAAGGAACAGTTGAGGATTTTTTGAGTTTAGGTTTCAAGCCAGCTGTGAATACATCTAATAAATACATCATTCAAATAAAACAATTTAGAGTATCATGCTGCACTTCATCAAATATTTTGCTGAAATCAAGGGTGTTCTTTATATAGAATAGTAGACTCTTAATACAGGATTCTGATTGGCTAAAAAACCTAAATGGGGATTGGTTCAATAGGAACCAATCCACAAAGCTGCTCAAAAAAAGGCGGCACACCACAAACTAAAATACCTGTTCATTGGCTACCAAGACGGGCCGAGGCAAATCCCTATAAAAAGGCTACCGCAGCTTGACCAATGTTCCTGTTTCTCAACTGCTGTAAATAATAAAGACTTTGTTGTTGGAACCCGTCTACCTCGTGTTTTTTTTTCTTACGGAGACACTGGCGAGCGAGGTGGGATCGCCTAAACACGAGACTGAGCACGCGGCAGACAAAGAAAAACTACACGAAGAACAATGGCTAGAAATAAATGCGCCGCCTCGCACCCTTCAATATCCAATGAGGATTGGGAATCTACGTATGACCGTTTCCAGATGTATGTTTGGAAAGTAACGAGATGGAAGAGATCTCAACGCAGCATAAGAGAGCTTGTTTTCTTGACACACTGAAGGCCCACATCTTCAAAATGGCCAAGGCCTTTGGCGAAGCCCCGAGATGTGAACAACTTGCACTTGGCCAGAGCTCAAAGGAATATAAAGGCTCACTACACACCGGTTGGTGTCAACCTTTAATCAAGCGGCATGAAATTTTTTTACCAAAAGAGACCAGAAAGAAGGCGAGAACCATGCTTGATTTTGTGGCAGCCCTCCGACAAATAGGGGGAAGCGTGCGAATTTCTAATTTAGATGAAGCGATGCGGATGAGTATACTGGGTTCTTAAGAGAACTCTAATGGTTATCAGAGCAAGCTGCTAAATAAACCAATATAACGTGAAGCCGAAGGCCATCGCAGAAGCCACAGCCGCTGAACGCCACAAAAAATGCGGCAGTCAAAATGAAACAGATGAACACGAACCAGATGAAACGAACCTGGCAGAGGGAAAGAACAATTTCCCACCACGCACCACCAGAGGAACTGGACAAGAATCAGAATCTCGGGGAGGAGACGACGAAGTCCACCGCCTATCAGAACGAAGAAAGGGCAGGAAAAAAGGAATTGGCGGGAAAGCGTGGGCTGCGTAGGAACCATCCTTGGGCCGACTTGCAGATTCTTCGATTGCACCATTTGCAGAAGCTTGCAAGAAAAGAGGCATGATCGAAGAAAGTTTGCAGGAATAAAAAAAAATACAGCCAAAACAGACGCAAGCAATTCCCTGCACAAGCTGAGCCAAAAACAAACTGAGAGAAAGTGGCAAGTGGAACAAGCGGCACTAATGAGAGAAAACACATCAGACTTTCACTAATCGGGAAGCGCTCAGACGGAAAGGGGAGAAAGTAAAAGATAATTGTAACTAACTAGAAGGCAACCCTGCGAATGGAAGGTAGACTCTGGGTCTTTTCTATACAAGATGGTATAATGGGACGCCAATCAAACAATGGGTCCCAGATATAAACTCAAAGACATCGCAGAGGACAAAAATTGAACCCTTGAAGGAACTACAGGAAACCGATATTCCTGTGGAAGGCCTGGACTTTGCGAGTCACACTGACAACCACATGTCGAAGGTAATGACATTGACAATTAGTCGACGTAGACCTGACCCAGCTCCTGGCAATATCGAATGGTTCGCACCATTTGGGCATCGGTGATGACGGTGTAAGTAATCGGGTGGGCGACGACTGGGAGAAAACCTGATCCAGAGTTTCCAGACGTTTTCGACGGCTTCGCTAATTGAG
>BHFT01011158.1:0-15102 GCA_004320025.1 Laticauda laticaudata
ACCCACATTATGTATCTGATATTAGCACAGTTGAAAAAGTCCAGAAATATTTCACAAGAAGAGTTCTCCACTCCTCTACTTTTGTAGAATACCTTATGCCACCAGACGTGAAATTCTAGACCTAGAAAACCTTGAATTATGCCGTCTTCTGTCTGATCTAAGTATGGTATATAAAATCATACATTGCAATGACTTGCCTGTCAATGAGTACTCCAGCTTCAACCATAACAACACAAGAGCAAACAATAGAAACAAACTCAAGTTAACTGCACCAAACTTGATTACAGGAAATACTTCATCAACAGAGTGGACAATGTCTGGAATACTCTGCCTGACTCTATGGTTTCTTCCCCCAACCCCAAAAACTTTAACCTTAGACTGTCCATTATTGACCTCACCCCTTTCCTAAGAGGTTTGTAAGGGGCGTGCATAAGCGCATCAACGTGCCTACCATCCCTGTCCTATTGTTTCTTTAATTTTTCTTGTATGTAACCATTTCATGTATTCATAACTATGTATATACTTATACCTATTATCTTGTAAGCGATTGACAAATTGTAAATAAATAAATAAAATAAAAGCTGAGTTTGTTCTACGTTACAAAAAAGTAAACTTAATGCAGTGTTGACTTCTAGTTTTCCCTGAATTGGATTTAACTTAACTGAGTAAACTTAACTTCATCTACCTTCTGGGTCAACTGCTAATTACTTGCTTTTTAATTATTTACTATTTAATTATTGGATTAATTTTTTAATATCTCTGAAGCAGCCTAAATATTTTTTTCCCTGTCTGGGTAGGGAAAAAAATGTCAGTATTTTCTTTCTTTTTCTCTTGCTCATAAACAGTACCATTAATATTATGGTACTGTCTCCATATAAGACTGAAATAATAGCATTAATAATTGATTTTATTCCTTTCTACTTACACCTCATATTGCTTGATGACAGGTTTATAAGGATGCAGTGACAGTCACAGGTGTTGGGATGTTCCTAGATAATGGTCTTTGAATCTTTGCAGTTCTGAGCAATTGTGCCTGAATTAGTCTGTTTATTGTCCAAATTTGCTTCCAGATGCTTGACGCTTCTGAAAGATTAATACATTAACAACAGCAGTAAAGTCCAGGTTTGCACATCTTCAAGACATTTTTATTAGCAAATGGCATATGAGATTCAAAGGTCACCTCAAGGGAGACTTTTTAAAGTTGAACAACAATATTTATGTTCAGATACTATACTGGTGAGATCGTGTGATAAATGGTTCTGATTAAATGAGCTAAGACAACTACTTCATATCAATTGAAAATTCCCATCCAATTCTTGCTTTCTTGCTTGGCAATACAGATTTTTTTTAAAAAGCAGAAATAAGATCCAATTATCTCATCATAACCCATACTTGAATAATTTTGTTTACATGGGCAGCATGTAAATTTAATAATAAATAAAAATAAATTAAAAGTGGTACCAGTTGGAAATATCCTCCTCTAAGAATATACAGAAAAATGTATTTTCATATTTCCATTATTTTATTCGCCACTCATTAATTTGATGTGTTTCTATTATATATAATATCATTCTGGCATCTGATCAACAATTGGAGTTTTATAATTATATACTTTAAATTAGAAGCTAAATTTTCATCATGGTATATAATAGTGATCACTTCCCCAGGTAGATGGAAGCAAAAATAAGATTGTGAGATTCCCTATTTTATTAATGTCCTAGCAAAACAGTAACTCTGGAAGATGGTGATGAAAATAAGCATTATGTTGCAAGGTTTCCTGAAGAAAGACCATCTGGAAATCATTTGAATGTCACCCTGAGCTTTCTGAAGCAAGAACATGGTATAGGTTTGCTAAATAAAACTTTTCAATAGGATGATCACTTCTTGGAGAGAACTTTTCTTAAATATTCTCACAGTTCTTTCTGGTGTTACTTTCACAAATGATGATAGTGAATACATTTTTTAAAAAGGGAATTAACATAAAACAGTTTCATTGTCACTTCAGTTAAGTATTTCTGATTTTGTTAAGCAATTTTGTAACTCCTTAATAAAATATCAACTTAGTTTCTCACTGTTTGTTCTCAGTTTGAAGAATTCATTCATGGGAACCTCTCTTTCTTTCTTTACCCACAACATGTATCTCTATTTCTTTGAAGAAAATATTACAACAAAAGCAAGTAATTCTTTTGAATAAGAGTGCTAGTTCCCATTTAAGGAATTCCAAGGATAAAAAGGTGAAACACATGTATCTATCTGAATTCTTTGCTAAAACAAAATAGTAAAATAATTACAAAATATTACATGGCAGAATAAAATTACAGTAAATGAAATTGCACTAAAATAAGCACACACACATGATATATATCAAAATGATAAAATGGTGACATCTGCATTGCATCTTTCATTATAATATAATTTCAGGAAGCTTTACAGACACACAAACACACACAAATTCGAGAAATCTGCTTGTGATAGGACTGAAAAGGAATGAATATTCTCAGTCTCAGAATGAAGGCAATTATATTTATTCTAAGTAGCATTACCCTAGAGTCCCATCTGATTAACCACATGGCTTTGAATTCTTATGTTATTTTCTAAATAAGCCCTAACTAGATTGAATAACAATGCAGAATGAAGAAAGAGCTTTATTAAAATAATGAAATGGCTGTGAATTAGTTACAGTACTTTTAATCTCTATAAAAGCACAGTGCTAAAATGCAAGGAAGGGAGCATTAATGAAAACACATTTTGTACTGTACTGTTTTTTTTCATCATGGAAAGATTAGGATATAATGTGGCATGATTTTAACAATAAAAACTATAAAAGCTATAAAAAAACATTAAGACAACATCTACCTCATGAAAGCATTAGCCTTCATTCGTTAACAGTATATATCACTATGGTAATCATTTAAAAAAATCTCCATAATAGTGAAAGGTTGAATAATACCTATTCTTGTCTTCTATAAGAGGAATGTGTAATTTTGGACCATTTTGAGTTTCTTGGAACATCACAAGAAATAATCAAAGAAATAAAAAAATGAAATTCTCTAAGCAGTAGAAATTCTTTATTTGAAGACTGCAGAATCTAAGTAGCAGAAATGTTTGGGATAAATTGCTGGGTATCCACTGAAGTCATGTTGGTTGGGTCATTAGATTCCGAGATCATTAGATTCTGGAGATTCTTGAATCTTGATCATAGAAGCATATCTAATTTCCTCCAGGATATTTCGTGCCTCTAATAGGGATTTGAGGATTGGTTCTTAAAATCAAATACTAGAGTGAAAGAATTAAACAAAATTAACTTAAAAGAATTAAAGCAATGGGTGGAAACTCAAGGAGAGAAGCAACTTAGAACTAAGGAGAAATTTCCTGATAGAATAATTAATCAGTGGAACAACTTGCCTCCAGAAGTTGTAAATACTCCAAAGCTGGAAGTTTTTAAAAAGAGATTTGTCTGAAGTGGTGTAGGATTTTCTGACTAAGCAGGGGGTTGGGCTAGAAGACCTCCAAGTCCCTTCTAACTCTGTTATTCTATTCTATTCTATTCTATTCTATTCTATTCTATTCTATACTGTTCTGGTCTATTCTATTCTATACAAAATATTAAAGTTTTATTATACATTTTACTATCTTTTAACTCTTCCCCTGTGATATCCTGAAAGTCTTTTCAATATATTTGGGGGGAGGGGAATGAATAAAATCATATCCATGAAGTGTACCAAAGACAATGAATTTAAACTAAGCATATTTGCAATGAACTGGGTCAGAATCTTAATGACTTGATGCTAGTCAATTTTTGTTAATCTGAAGATAGAATATCAGACATGGACAAATTCTTTATCTAAAGCCTCTTTGAATGATTTTTTAAACAAAAGAGCATCTGCACAAATGTACAGAAATATTTCTCTCCCTCAGAAGATTTTATAACTGCGAGAAAAGCCCCATAGGTTATGAAACAGATGTCTTTACACATTACATGTATTGCTTGTTTTCTGTACAGATATAGCAATGCCAAAACACAATGCCAACAGGATGCACAATTCCATTCTTTATTTGTCTTGGCTCCTCTAATTATTATAAATATGTCTGGATCTGGCTGGAGATGCATGTTTCCAATCAGCTTGGTGGTTTTTAGTTTTCCTTAAACCAATTAGAAATTAGAAAATCATACTGAAATTTGTTAATTTCTTTCCTTTTGGTTCTCTTTTGTGAGAAACTGGATAGTGTAATGACAATTTAATAACATCAGATCATTCTTACAAAAACAGTTTGGATAGAGGCTACTCTAGAGAAACATGATTTCAGTTTGATTCTTATGATAATGACAATATTTTTCATTTTATATGTAGTGGCTGTCCCAACTAATTATTTTAAGAGCATGGTTCTTATTATAACAGCAATGCTTTCCAATTTCTTTCCAATTGGTGACTCAATAGTTCTCCCGTTTATTTCTGACATTTATCTTATGACTGGCACACATTCTGAAGACTGGAAGGGAGCCTAACCTATATAACCTTTCGATATAGTCTATAAAAAGGACACCCTTTATTTATTTCTGTATTTATTCATTCAGCTAAAACATACCTATTTCAAGATTTAACCTAAAAGTTCTCAGAATCAAAGCTACACAGTCCTGCCTTCAGGCTTATAAACTAAAGGATGCAGTACATTAAGTTGATGATGGTGGAGAAATAAAACAAGATAACTTGGCCATGAACTCTTAATGTTTTATGAGCAGTTATTTAAAAAAAAACCTTGTTATTAAAGCAAAAATGCTCCCAAACCTTCAACCAATCCACTGTTTTGGCTTACAGTTGTCTATTTCTAAATTAATTCTGAATCCTTATGATCTTAAATGAATGCTGTTAAGTAAATCTTCCCATAAATGCTGGAGCAGGTGTGAGCAAATAGCAATGAGCTAAACGGGACTTATTTCTAGGTATTATATTGTTAATTGACTTAAGTTTTTTTGACAACTATGTAAAGAAGCTTATAAAATTAGATGAAAGAGTCTCGTGGTTGGTGGGTCCACATTATGAGCTCTAAACTGCAACTCAAAGCCCTCTGAATATAAAACTTATAAAACAGTAAAAGGGACTGAGAAAAGCAAAACAGCAACAAAAATATTAACAGTTTAATACTGGAAGAAAAATCAATCGAAAAAGAAAGAAAGAAAGAAAGAAAGAAAGAAAGAAAGAAAGAAAGAAAGAAAGAAAGAAAGAAAGAAAGAAAGAAAGAAAGGAAGGAAGGAAGGAAGGTGTGGTATGGTGGTGAATACCAGTAACAGCAGAAAAGGGCAACTGAGCACAGAACAGATATAATACCACCAAAGCAAACTATAGAAATAATACTACAGAACAAAATTTATAATTAGCATCTGGAGCAACTAGACTTCTCTTGGGAAGATCATCAGAGGTAGATGATGAAATGAAATGACTCTACATTGCAAGGCTACTTACGGGCCTTTGGGTAGGCTTGGGAACATGGCATAAGACCTCAGTTACTGAACAGAAAACAAGTGAGGGCTATTGTACAGTGGGGCAGAAAGTTCTCTTCAAGGAAGGAATTAACAGATCATAGACTTATGGAACTCACTAGGTCCATAAGACCACTGACTGGAGTTTGATGCAAAAATGGCTTTAAAAGGCAGACATAGGGTTGTAGAACAACATGCTGCTAAACAGTTGCACATGATGCTGTTCTCACTCTAGAAGTATCTACATAAATTATTTCACAAATTATTTTCTGCTGAATTGCTTCTTTCTTGATTTCACCAGCCTATTTTAGAAGGTGCAATTGTTAAAACATTGCAAGCCTGAAATCCTTCCTGATGTTACAACAGTCTCCAGAAAGTTTCCAGTATATCCTAATCTACTTTCTGTCTCACTGAATTAACATTTATTACCTTTAAAGTACCAGTACTTTGAAACAAACATTTAAACAGATTGTAAGCATTCCACCTGCCACAAAATGGTCCAATGGCAATACTTCAGCCTAACTACAATCTGTAGATGTTTTGGAAGAGATAATTGAAACTTGATTCATTACAACAGTTAAGTGTGGAGATTGAGAAGGCTCAGAGTTTTTTTCTCCAGCCCCCCACCCCTCCAAAAAAGTTGTAGTTTACATAGAAAGAACCTATAAGGGTTTATCTGGAAGCAGCTTAGATTAAAATACATCCCAACAGCAAATATAGCAAATCTGTATTTTAAAGAAATTTAGAATTCTATGCAGCACAGGCATGTTTAAGCTTGGCATAACTGAGATTACTTTGAGTTTTCTATCCTTTAAGGATTATATTTTAGTTTTCTATTATTTAAAGATTATATTCCTCACTAGCCCCTGGTTTAGGTTTCTGCCTACTCCCTGAAAATCTAAACAACCTACTTAGCAAAACATTAGCATATCTACAATTCTTGATCTCAGATCTGCATAAAAAGAGATACATACCTTCAGTATGTAAGATAAAATGGATACCCAGGACAAGCTTTGTGCAATTAGTTGAATACAGGAAATCCTTTGGTTACAATGGCAATTGGGACTGGGATTGCTGTTGTTAAATGATGTAGTCATAAAGCACAACATCATGTGACCACATTGTTTAGTAATAGCAATCCCTGGCAGTCCTCATTGTCTTTGTAAATCCAAAGTGTGTGGGATTACAGGAAGCAGGGAGAGGCAGGAGTCCCAGATAAGGAGTGTAGGAGTGCTATGAGGATGTGTAGGTGTGTGGCCTGGGAAGGTAGAGCTGGTGCCAGTCGCATATAAGCCAGGGCTGGGTGGGTGGAGGATTCATGTGTGTGTACGTGTGCGTATGCTGATGGTGAGAGAAAAAGTGGGAGCAACCTTACTAGAGCAACCTGCAACCTTCCCTGCTGGCTTCCCCATTGACTTTGCTTGTGGGAAGCCAGTAGAGCTCATCAATGTTGTCATGTGACCAAAATTCCCTGTGGCATCATAATCATGACCCAGGCACCCCAATCTGGATCATGATTATGAGACCATGAGGGATCTTAGATGACTTGAACTTCAAGGATCAGTCATATCTTACTTTTTTCCAGTGTTGCTTTATCTTTGAATAGTTATTGGATGAATGAACACAAACTGAGAATTACCTATAGTATCTCCTAAAATAATTTGTCAAAAAAATAACCCTTCTCAATTACCCTTGATTATCAGTGTCTTTTTGCTTTATCTCTAGGAGGTCTCAGGAAAGAAAAAACTTATTTCCCATCATATTCCATTTTTTCCAAAATATGAGGTTAGGTTATAGTTTAATTATATATCAGAATATTTCCAAAATATGAGAGAAAGCATTTTTAATGTATGTATGTATGTATGTATGTATGTATGTATGTATGTATGTATGTATGTGTGTATGTATACATATATTATATGGTATTCAGCTTTGTTTGGGTATTTTCCCACGTCATTATAGTTGTGCTTTTAAAGTTGCAGCAACGTTTCGGCAGAATCTCATCTGCCATTATCAAGCATCATCAAGATTGATTTACTGTTCAAATTTGCCAGTGTCTTCCTTTGAAGATCCAGGTAATAAAAGTATGGTAGTAATTGAAACCTTTATAACTCCACTTATATCAGCAAATCTATGAGTTGAACAACCCACTATAAAATTTCAGATGAAGTTTGAGCTGTAGCCATCAAAATTTTAAAGTCAGGATGAATACTTATCCCAAAATTCTCACCATACATCCTTACGGGAGATATCTTTGACCAATAATAAGGATATTGACAACCATTTCATTGTAGATCTCTTCATGGTTCTCGCTCCTGGTCATGTGACTCAGATCACTGCATATACAGACTAACCTGAGCTTCCCATTGGAGACAGACACATGTACCATAGACACATAATAGATACTATATCACTACATGGAAGAAAATAAAGATGCTTCTATGACTGCTGCCTATATATTCTAGGCATTAGGTTTTTTTTTCATGTTTTAAAAAAACATCTTTGTTCTTGCCAATTTTTATTATGGCTATCAGAGATTCTTCAAAATCTGGTAACAAATCATAATCTATAGTGTACAAAAATGAGTTATTAATTACTCACATTTACTATGTTAAACTAATTAAGTTTGAATTATTTTAATTTCATGGAATTCTCTTAGCAACAGTTTTCAGAAGTGTTTTGTTGTTGTCAGTCCTGGCCTTAACTACTACATCTAACTTTCAAACCAGGGATTATTGATATCTATACCATAGCTATAACATAGCTTACATTTTAAATAATTCACATATAGACTTTTTTTTTTAAATGTGAGGTACTTTTTTCTAATGTGGAATAAAATTCTTTGAAATCTATATATTACTAAAACTCTCATTGTCATGATATTTAATTAAGCAAAATGGTGTATACATAGAACAACAATTTTTGAACCAAGGTACTTCAATTAGGCTAACTTATAGAATATGTTGAAATCTGGGAGATGTTTTCCAAGAATGAAATTTGGGGAAATTGTGGCTGTTTCATTGATAGTGGCTGCTACTATGTGGTCACATGATCTTCATTTTCAGTGTTCTGTGACAGTTTCTCAGCCAGTCTTGCAATCTCTCCCTTCCTCTTCCACTCAGCAACAGTGACTTACCTGCCTCAAGGAAAGGAAAGGAAAAGGAAGGGATATTTCCAATGTCTCCTGCCACAAATATAATGAGGAAACTTAATGGGAAAGCCATAGGAAGCTGGGAGTTACTCCTACTCCTACTGCTTTTTTTCCTGTCCTTGGTTATTCTATTTCTAGTAAGGAAATATCTTTGAAACAATGACCCAATGGGGCAAGGATTGTCTGGTATATTTATATCCCTTCCTAATTCTATCAATTGCTTTTACAAATTGATATTAACATTTTGAAGGCTTTAGAATTGGTAGGTTCAAGTTGGCTTCAAGAAAGGAAATATAAAAGTATTACCTGTTCAATTTTTGTTTAAAAAGTCTTCCAATTCATTCATAATTTATGTTAGAGTTCAAGCACTTGGTGAAGTATATAAATCTAACAGATGCAATAGATTGATGAAATGTCTCAATAGGACTGTGACCCCACATGAATACCAAACCAATATTGTGTTCATAATACCTCTTTGTTCCAGTCCAACCCTCTTCTCATTGGCATCCATTACATACGATAATATGTAAAACTCTGCAAAATGTATGCAGATGGTGGATATTGATTCAGAACAGTGCTACCTGTGAGTAAATAATTTAGAAATAATACTTCTATGTGCTCTAAATCTTGAACTCATTCTCCTCCCCTCCCCCCCATAGACTTAGGTGGAGAATCATAAATCAAATCCATTTGTTTTGCTGGAATGGTTTACAGAAAGAGATTTCTACTCCTATTTGTTTTGCTTCTCTTGAAAGATAAAAAGGAAAACATCACACATACACATTTTTTTTACTTTAAAGACAGGCAGGATATAATTTCAAAGGCCTGTTTGTTTAGCTACAGATACTTTAGCTTTGGAAAAGTCTTTGAATATCACATTTATTTCAAGAATATATTAAGAACAAGAAAAGAAAGGTTGTAGTACTCTACTTCCACAACAAAAATGTTTACATTTAAGTGCTTGTCAATTCATATATAATCTGACATCTTACATTATTTGACAACAGCAACAAATTATTTGACCACAGCAAATAGTGATCTCTTAAACTGTAATTCCAGGTTAGGCTACACATTTAGTGTAATTTACAAAAAGTGCTTTAATAGTCACAGTGTAATTACAACTATGCAATATTAATGTATAAATCTATGCATTAATATTTATTCTCCTTTTGAATTGCTGCGAGGTTTTTCAGAGCTGATAAAGGCTTTGAAAACTATACAAAACTACTCTATGATTGTTCCATGGTCATTTTGTCTCCTTAGAAATCCTAATACACACTAATAGGCCAACTTGTTGAAGGACTTTTCTATTTATATTGCTTTAGAAGGCAGATTTGTGGATATAAATAAGTTTATATTATAGGATCGCACTCCCATGCAATATTAAAAGATAGACCACAGTCTATAGCTCCCTGTTTAATAGTCTGTTTGATTAATGGATGGTATTTAGACCTCCTTTTAGTCATACAACTGCCAGTGAAACTTACCATCAACCACTATTTAAACAGAAAAAAAGCAAACATAAAAAAGATGAGAAAATAATCAGTTCTTACAGTTTCAATTAAGAATTACATGGAATGGAAATAATTTAGGATAAAGGAAGTCAAAGTCAGCTCATAAGTATTCAAGACAGAGGTGATGTTCAGCAGGTTTTGACCAGTTCTGGAGAACCAGTAGCGGAAACTTTGAGTAGTTCGGAATACCACCTCTGACTGGCCCCGCCCCCATCTATCTCCTGAGTCCCAGCTGATTGGCTGGGTCTTCTTTTGTTGCCCTGCATAGAAGAGCAGAGCTTGAAAGCAGGTTAGTGGGGTGGGGCAGGTTAATGGGGATTTTGCAGTATCCTTCCCCTGCTACACCCACCAAGCAATGCCATGCCCACTAAGCCACATACCCAAGAACCGGTAGTAAAAAATGTTGAATCCCACCACTGATTCAAGAGCAATATAATCCTCTCTGCCCTTTTCTCCTTCCATTGCAGTATAATAGAGTCTCTGCTTTTGGATGTTCATATTTGGAATGAGGAATCTGATATAATAGAAAGATCACCCTTTTCACCAAAGTTCTTTATATATGAAACACATCTTTCTTTTCCTAAGATGATCATTTATTTGGCCAACTGTGGGGCTCACCGCAGTATTTTCTGATCAGTAAAGTAGATCTTCCAAACCATCTTAGTTTATCATCAAAGAAATGTAACATTTTCTGTGTTTGTTTTTCTTTTGAACACTGTAACTTACTGTGATTCCAAACAACAGAACCTAAAAATATGAAACTTACAATAAATGAACAATAGTACATAATTCCCAAAATATACAGTTTTATGAATATTTAAAATTTCTGTCCTTTCCTTTAATTCACACTCGAGTACAACTGAGTTTCCTTCAAAAACTGCTAGGAAGCCATTTGTAGTGCAATTTTGTCCCTAATAACAGCTGATGTCCTGTCCACATCCCATTCCAAACTCTCCTAGTTCCTTTAATGGAAGTGTCTATAAAGATCCTCCTTAAAATATGCTTTTCAAGCACACTTAATGTCTTTTAATGTCTTTCCAATTAAATCCAGATGTGAAAAGTTAAGGAACAGTTCTCAGGACTGAAAAAGATGACATAAATCTTGCAGCTGACAGAGATCCCACTGAGCTTCGTTGGGGAAATTCAGAGAGGACTTGTTGTGGGCCAGAAAAGCTGCTGGGTATAAAGACAGATGTGCACACTTCTATTGAAAATGCTGAAATAAAGGAAAATCTTTTGAAATAGACCAGGATACTGCAAATCCTACAAGATCAGCCCAATCCTGTGGGTATCGCATGCACCCAGTGAGCCTGTGATCTCTCACAGTTCCCCTTACCCCAGCAGAGTTAATTAGTACAGTGAATGCTACATATTTAACAGGAGGAAGTCCTTCCCCTCCTTTCTCTCTTAATGAATAAAGGATCTCCTCTTCTACAAGAACATCACATGCTGTTTTCAGTGGGAGTCAAAAGGATTGCACATTTTGCAGGATGTGTTCCTCACCCTACAGAATCCCAGCCAGTTTCCTATCCTTACCCAAAGCTGTCCACAGCCTGTTTTTTGGAGATTAAAAGAAAATGTCATATTAATTACAGATTTACACTAATCTGATGAGAATTTATTTACTCCTCAAATTGAACAATGTTTCTATACTGTTTATGCAGCTGGCAACTGCCATGATTTCCCAAAGTAATTTCTACAGAATGTTTTTTCCTCAATAGATGGTAAAAAGTGGATTTTCCTCTACGTCATCCATTTAAGGGAACTGAAAAGAATGTCCATAAAATTCAGTTTCCTAGGAATTGTAGTGGTGGATTTGAAAGCTACCAAAATATATTGCAATTATTCTGAAATCTTTCCATATTCAATTAAATATAAAGGTAAAAGGTAAAGATTTATCTGTCCAAATATGTCCGGCTCTCGGGCAGGGTGCTCATCTCTGTCTCTTGGCCAAGAGAGCTAGAGTTGTCAGAAGACATTTTCATGTGGTCATTTAGCCAACATGGCTATATGCCAAATGCACATAGAATACTGTGAATGCTCCAACACTGGAAGTTTTAAAAAAGAGATTGTCTGAAACATTTGTCTGAAATGGTATACGGTCTCCTGCCAGAGCAGGGGATTGGACTAAGAAGACCCCCCAAGGTCTCTTCCAACTCTTGTTATTCTGCTATTATCTTCCCAGCAAAGTGGTACTTTTTAATCTACTTGCATTTGCATGCTTTGAACATGGGCAGGAGCCGGGGCAGGAATGGGGGAACCTTACCCTTTTCTATGGTGCTTGAGTCTCAAACCCAGACTATCCATTATTGAACCCACTTGACAAGCTCAGTTTCTTTAACCACTGAGCCACTGCACTCCGTATAGATACATATTATTTATATAATAATATAAATTTATAAATATATATAATTGTATATAAATGTAGAAATAAATAAAATCCAAGCACGAATACAAATATAGGTGTTCAGGATAATTTTGCAGGATCCAATCTGGGTTGGTCACCAAGACCAGAGGGTTAGTTTTCCAAGCTTTTGGAGCCTGTCCTCAGAAACTTCTCACTCACCAGAATGTCCGAAAGCTCAGAAGACTAAACCTCTGGTTCTGATGACTGACCCAGATTGGATTCTGCAAAACCAAACATTGTTTTTATAAGACCTATTATATTATAGTGCATATGACACGTGAATGAGTGAATTTCCCAAAAAAATATATTAAATGGTATTGTGGATGATCTCAGCAGAAATACTCTATGGCAAATGAGGCATTTGGCTTTAAGTGCATTAGCATTATGAGCATAAAAGCATTAATGAGGCCACATTATCAAGATTGGTTAAGACAATTCTTGACAGATGATGATACATTAATGTTGTCAAAGATTAGACTGGGTTTTGCAAGTTTTGCTTATGCAGCATCCTAGCTGATCATTACTGAGGAAACATGAGCTCTCTTGTGCTCTAAAAAATTTCAAATTTAGTCCACTGCACAGAACTTCCTCAACAGTTTCGTGCAATGTAATTTAACTGATATTTTTTAAAGGGGAAGGATAAATCATATTAACTTGTTAATCACATTCATTTGAAATTTAATTATCAAATTAATATTTGTCCATCCCTGCCATTTCTGTGTCTTTAGTCTTTCTTCCCTTGACGGGTGCTTCTCCTGTCAAACCATGTTTCGGATATTATCCCACGTCATTGTAGTACTTTTAAAATTGTAGCCAACTGCATTCATGTTATACCACGAAACTTAAAACTATATATACATACATATACATTACATACATACATACATTCATACATACATAATATGTGGTATATATATATTAATATATGTTTTTTTAAAAAATATATATGCTGTCTCACAGCCGTTGGTTTTAATTTGAGGCTACCTATTATTGTGGCAGGATGTTTTTCATTCTTACATCCTGATTGAGTCTGGAGTTTGGTCTGTGTTTATTGAACTGGAGTTTGTTTGATTCTGTGTTTTTGGGTGTCTTCGTCTGTTTGTGGCTTTGATGGCTGCACACTGTGTTCCTGTATTGAGTGCTTTCAGGTGCAGTTGGTTCAAGTAAAAGGACGGGCTATCATTTATTAGAAGCTAGGTTTCATCTGGTCCTGGTTGGGTGGTTTGAGCTTGGAGTATCAGGGGGAGTATGTTTGTGCCCGTGTTTGCCTATGCTTTGTTGGTGTGGGAATCTTTTCTATTTCAAATATATATTATTATATTATTATAATCATATATACTATATATATAGATATATATTAATATATATATTATATATATATATAATGTTAAAAAATATATATGTATATATATATTATTATATATATATATATATTATATGTATAGATTATATACTTATATATATATAGAATATATATATATATTTGTATGTATATATATATATATAATATATTATATTATATATATAATATAATATATAATAATATATTATTGTTTGTTTTTTAAGTTTTTAAGTTTTCGCCGGTATACATGTTTGCTCGTTCAGCTTCCTTTGATAATCTATTCCCACGTCATTGTAGTTGTTGCTTTTTTAACAGACGAACTCAATAACAGAAGCCTATATGGCGATGAGATTCTGCACAAAACGTTCTACAACATTTAAAAGCACAACTACAATGACGCTGCGATAATACCCGAAGGAAGACTGAAATCAGCATACATATATGTATATGTACGATATTATGTTGTTTAAGTTTTACAGTATTTAATGTATGTTATATCAGCTTGTTCAGGTATTTTCCAAAAACAGAACGCTGTGAAAAGTCTGACTCACAGCATGAACACATACACAAACCTGTGATGGCAGAGAAATTCTGCCGAAACATTGCGACAACTTTTAAACGCACAACTATACTGAGAAAATACCCGAAAAAGCTAATACCATACATATATTGCTGTATGACTGTAACTTTGTCGCTGGATCCCTACCTTATTTATTATTGACTTTTCCCTAGTTGAATTTGATGCTTATTGTACCCTATGAAACTATTATTAAGTGTTGTACCTTATAGTCTTGACTTTGATGACATGTTGCTCTTTATGTATGAGAGACATATGCACAAGATATAAGAACATATGCACCAAAGACAAATATCCTGTGCTGTTCAAATCACACTTGAGGCCAACAAAGAATTCTATTCTTTCTATTCCTAATGCTATGCTATCATTGCTATGCTAATGCTGTGCTGGCCCTGGGCTATTCTATTCTATTCATTTCCTATTCTATTCTATTCCAGTCCATTTCTATATCGCACTGAAATATCTACGGCTCAGAAAAAATAGATGCCATGGTATGGCCATAAGCGTCAAAAAGCAATAAACTGTTCTCAAGCAGCTTGGACAGGGAATGAACAGAAAGGTCAAGTTTGTGTCTTGGCTCACATTTATTTAACCCATGTTGCTGCTCCTGCCTTAAACTAAATAAGTTCACA
>BHFT01011159.1:7708-34793 GCA_004320025.1 Laticauda laticaudata
GCCATTTTTTCGGGGCAAAAAAAAAAAAAAAAAGACCCGGCCTTATTATGTGAGAAACACGGTAGAATGTTGTAGGTTTGAAAGTACAAATCTCCCACTGTCTCTTTTACATCCTGAGAAACTTGGGAGGGTCCCTTTCAAGTCTCTTTCTCCATCCGTTATGCAGCTGAAGGCTAAGCTGTCTCTTATCTGACTCTTCCTTAAAGCTACATTAATAGAATCTTGTAGGTTTGAAAGTATAAATTTCCCATAATCTCTTTACAGCCTGAGAAACTCAGGCATGTTCCTTCTGAGCCTCTTTTTCCACCCATTAACTTCAGACTTACATCTGGTAAGTCCGGAGGTACAAATCTCCACCGTCTCCTTGGCTTCTGAAAAACTAGGGAAGGTTTCCTCTGAGTCTCTTTCTCTACCTATCATGCAGCTAAAGGCTAAGCTGCCTTTTATCTGACTGTTTTCTGGACAACACGTCTTCTTCCCCATCTCACAGGGCCATTCCCACATACCATTACACAGAGGTACCTCTCCTTGGGACAGGTTTGGCATCCTGACTCCCAGCCACAACTGGCTGACTCATAAGTAGGGGAACAACCAAGCCAGCACATCTGGAGGACAAAGAGACTGGAGAAAGAGCTTAGCAATAAAAGCTTTTGCCTGGGGAGCAGGGGAAAATTGGGGGGGGGGAAAGGAAGGAAAACATTGCTGGGGGTTTCTGGCAGAAGTTTTTCAATGGAAGTTGTCTCTTGGGTTGATGCAAATAGAATAGGAATAGAAATAGAATTCTTTTATTGGCCAAGTGTGATTGGACACACAAGGAATTTGTCTTTGCATATCATTCAGCTCCATCCCTCAAAATCCAGAGCCCAACTGTTCTCCCTGCTCAAAAGCAGCAATCTCAGAACTCACAGAAGCCAAAAGGTGGGCACCCCGCCACATTTTCAATGGACTTGTGTCCTTAAGGGGGTCTCAAGCCCTAGAAACTGAGCAGCTGTGCTCACAAAGAGCTTAACAGCAATTCTGCCTGCCAGCAAACCCCCACCACCCCCACCTTCCATTGCACTGATGACATTACACAGTCGGGTCGTGAAACATCTGCAAGAAAACTACCAAATTCAGAGAACACCCAAAACTCCGGAGTTTGGTACATGCAGCGAACCCAGAGTATGGTTTAATACAGAGGTGGTCTTCAGCAGGTTCCGACCGGTTGCAGAAATTTTGAATAGTTCGGAGAACCGGCCAATCCTGCCTCTGACTGGCCTCGCCAAGCCCATCTCTTCTCTGCCTCCCGAATCCCAGCTGATTGGCTGAGTCTCCTTTTGTTGCCCTGCACAGGAGAACAGAGCTGGAAAGCAGGTTAGAGGGATGGGGAGGGAAGGGAAGGGGGATTTTGCAGGATCCTTCCCCTGCCACGCCCACCAAGCCACACCCACAAAACCAGTCGTACAAAAATTTGAATCCCACCACTAGTTTAATAACAAGGTTCGGTGTTAAATGAAAGAACCAGGTGGAAGCTCTGTGGTTATTATTCAGTCAGGTGGGCTGAATTCCAGAGTAACCCCCTCCCCATTCCATGCCCAGTTCTTTCAAATAAGGAGAAACTTTCTGACAGGGAGAACAATCCACCCCCTGGAACAGGAGTTGCCCGCAGAAGTTGTGGGAGCTTCATCCCTGGAGGCTTTCAAGAAGAGACTGGACTGCCCTCCGTCAGAAAGGGTGTAGGGTCTCCCGCTTGGGAGGAGGGGGTTGGACTAGATGACCTACCAGGTCCCTTCCAACTCTGATTATCTGTTATCTGTTACCTGGCCAACTTGAAGATGGGTGGACTTCAACTCCCAGAATTCCCCCGTCAGCCATGCTCTGGAAGCTGTGTGTGTGTGTGGGGGGACACACACACACTAATTAGCTTTCACTGACTCGTTGTGTCCCTGGAAAGCCCAAACCACAACCATTTGGTGCTTCCCCACATGCTTCCCGTGCCAAGACCACTTCCTCTCCCCGCTTCGGGGCCTGACAGAAATTGGATTCTCTTCCTAAGTCGGAAAGAGTGGTGGCCAGCATTTTTAAAAAAATTATTATTATTTTATTTCAGGCTTTGCACATCCCTTGCTTTGCATTAAACACCCCCTCCACCCTGGTGATCTCTTTACGACCATGGACAGCTGGGGGCTGCAATGTCCTGCTTGTAGAACAGGGGGGGGGAAAAGAGAGAGGGAGGGGAAGGGGAAGGGGAGTGAGAGGTGGAAGGTATTCTGACCCAGATCCCCAAACACGACAAACCTTCTGACGTGAACGCCAAAGATTCCTTTGGTTTGGAGTGCGGCAAAAGGTTGCTCTCTCACCGCAAGCTAACAAGTCTATCTGACAGTTGTTTGCCACACGTATTTATCTCCTCCCCCTGCCTTTTATTCCCAGAGGTAGGGTGGGGCTTCACTGGCAGTGGTGGCTCTTCCGTCCCAAGGGCCGGGCCATAGATTTCCACTACTCTCCTCTCCTCTGCTTGAACTCAGCTGTTCCTCCTCTTCCTCATCAACCACCTCCAGACCCCCCCCCTCTCTCCCCCAGCTCCATTATCTCTTCCCTCTCGGAGCTCTCAGGTTACCCATCCCCTCCCTCCCTCTCTTTCCCTCCCCTCCCTCTTCACCCTGAGACCAAGTTTCTAGCCCTCATCCTTCCAACACCTGGAGCCCTCACCAACTAAGTTTTTTTGCTTTGAGCTAGCAACTCTGACAATTTTGTGGCTCATTTGCCACTCAAGGCTGCAAGAGGCTCTAAACCAGTGCAGGATAATTTGAAATTCTTTTTTTTTTGTTTGTTTATTAAATTTTATTTAGTTTTCAAAATTTAAAAACATAAAACTGTATACAGCATTATATCAACATCAACACATTTACATTTCCTTATCATCTTTCTATAGACACATTTCTTTGATTATACAATTTCAACTTAATATATAAATATAGATAGATATGAATATAGATGTAAGTATTTATATAGTTTCTTATTCTTTACCTAATTGTCATTTTGATTTCTTTTTATTCTTAAACCATTCATACCAGGCATCCCAGACATTATAATATATCAGCCCTTCTTTGTCTCTTAATTTCATTGTTAGTTTGTCCATCTCTGCATTTTCTTTTTCTGCATAATTTGAAATTCTTGAAGGAGCCAAGTTATAAAACCATCGAGAGGCCTGTTAATTCTTGGCTATTAATGCCATGGGTGTAACTCCACATTTCTCAGCCTTGGAGGCTTGAAGATGGATGGATTTCAACTCCCAGGATTCCCTCCTTAAAATCCTCCCCTTTTCAAGAGGCTGAGGGTGTAAAATGCTGGTTTAAGATTTTGGGGAGCCTCCAAAAAAATGACTTAAATAAATCATCAGGTGATGTGTGTGGTGTGAAGTGGGTGATTGTCTGATTTTTGTCTCTTATAATCTGTGATCACCTTGTGGTCTCCCATCCGAATGCAACACTGCTTATGCTTTCAACATCAGCCAAGCAGAGCTGAGAATGGACCCCCAGCTTGGTGTTTCTCAACCATGGCAGCTTGAAGAGGGGGTGGGCTTCAACTCCCAGAATTCACCAGCCATCTGTGCCTGTTTTACCTCTCGCTCCCTAAAGCGGAGAGATTGCAGAGAAAGGGATTACAAGAGAGCCAGCCGATCACAATGGGAATACACATCAAAAGGAATCCTGGGAGTTGAAGTCCACAAGTCTTCAAGTGGTTGAGCTTCCAAAACACTGACGTAACTTAAAACACGTCTGGAGTAGCCTGGGAATAAACTTCTTCACTTAGGAACTAGGAGCCAACTGAAATTATCATCGGGATGGAGTTTTTGTGTCAGCTTTTTCAAAAGCCAGAAGTCTTCAAAGACCTTTGAACTGTGTTTTTGAAACTCATCCAGGACAGAAGAGTTTTGGAAACAGCCATGGAAAACAAAGCATGTTGATTAAAATAGCAGGGGTCCAGGGTTTTGAAAACAAGTCCGCATATAAATTCACTCTCTGGGACAAGTTATTTTTCCAATGTTATGTTTTGCAGACAAATCAAAGTTTGTAGGAAAAGAGAGTCCCTGAAGGCTGCACGTTAGTTTGCCAACTGCAAAGAAATTCAGCCTGCAGCTATCTCTTCTTCCCAGGCTTCCCTTGACAGAAGTGGGCCGGATTTGCTCTTTTGGGGGGTTTATGCCATGGCTTTTGGCACAAAAATTCTTCGGTAACCAACAAACAAAATCAAACAGGATGCTAAAGGACTAACCATATACCTGTAATTGTAAACAAAAAAGGTTCACATTGGAGTAAATCTGGGATGGTTGGATGAAGACAGATAGGTAGAAATATAGATATATATATATGATAGATAGATAGATAGATAGATAGATAGATAGATAGATAGATAGATAGATAGATAGATAGATAGACAGATAGATAATGATGGATGATTGGATAGATGATAGAGATAGACAGATGATAGATAAATAGAGATCTATCGATAGATGATGATAGATGGTTGGATGAATGGATAGACAGACAGTTGCACAGTCACACAGACAGATGGACATACAGAAATAATGGATAATATGATGGAGATAGATGATGGATTGATTTACGGACAGTTGGATGATGGAGGAATAGATAGAGAGAAGACAGACTGATAGATGGTTGGACGGACTGATAGACAGACAGATAGACCACGATGGTTACGGTGGAGAGATGGATGGATGATACATGGATAAACAGATGGAGAGAGAGAGAGAGAGAGAGACAATGATAAAAAGACAGAGATAAAGAAATTAGAGACAGGCAGAGATTGGAGATTATGATACTGTAGGCAGGTGGATGGCAATCCTACAGACAGATGGACAGATGGATGGGTGACAGGTGGAGGGATAGATGGAGCAGCATATAAATTTAATTTAATAAAGCTGGCTGGGGAATTCTGGGAGCTGCAGTCCAGAGGTCTTAAAATGGTTGGACACTCTTGGTTTAAAATAAAACTCACTGTCAACAAGGCTCATCTGATGTCTGCAAAGGCTTTTTAACTTCTGTTTGGCAACTCCAAAACTAAAGTTTGGTCTGAAATGAGGCCAAGCAATGGAAAAAACAGGAGTTTTGCCCTTTTACTGACACAAAGCAGAACCGGAGGAGGTAAAACACTTTCCTTGGCATTTGCCCATCCCCTCCAAAAAGAAAAATATATAAATCTTACAATCAAACGTCTCCGGTTGTTGAAAACACAGAATGAAACCTTATTAAGAAAAAAAATTAAAGTAAACCCAAAGATCACAAGGAAAGCATGTCAACAGTAGCCGAGTATCAAATGCGGTGTATAATTATCAGATTTCTTGCATCTTTCCCCCCACACACACAATGGTGCAAAAAAGATGAGGAAACTCTGCCTTTCTTATTTTTCTGCAGCGTTTTTCTACGGATACCGTTAGCAAAAGCAACTTTAAACTTAAAAGAACAATAAACAAATAATGGAAACTCAACCAAAGCAAGAAGAAAAAATAAATAAAATCAGAAACAACTCCAAAGGAAGATAGAAAAGAAAAAAAGAGAACGTAAAATAAATGCACAGCCAGTTGTGCATTATTCATAATAAAATGCACAGCCAGTTCTCGATTGCTCACTTAGTGACTCGTTTCAAAGTTCAATTTCAAAGACACTGGAAAAAAGGGAACATTTTTTCACACTTAACGACCGTTGCTGTCAGGATTCCAGCCATCGCTCTAATTCAATCGTGATTCTCGAGCCAAACTTCAAAAAACTTCAAAGGATTTATTAGAAACGATATGCTGGCATGACCTGTATGAAGCCAACTCTGGCATACGTCATTTACAGTCCCCTGTGAACCTGTTTCCTCCCTTGGGTGTGTCATAAATCAGATTGTCCAATGAAGCTGTTCTGACCCAAACCTGGTTCCAAGAGAGGAAACACAAGACAAAGATAACAGCACAACCTTTTACTGTTTCATTCACTAATCCTGTTTCTTCACCTGCTTCCAATTATATAGTTCTGACAAGAAAGAGCCTTGCCAAGTTTTTGCAAGGCTGCTAAGAACACCCGATAAAGTTCCTAAACAATAAATCAAAGAGTCTCCAAACACCAACCAAGATACTCTGAACATCCACCAGGCTTGAGTGCAAAAACGTCTTTGCTTCCTGCAAAGAACTCCGGCTTCTCAGCTGGTTTTTATTCTTTAAGGGAGGGGCCATCAACTTGCAGCCTTGCTCCCGAGTCGCCCGTGCTGCTGCAGCTGCTCTTTCCTTTGAGCAGCCCTGTGTACACACGCACTGGGCACAGGCTCCTCGGGGGCCTCTTCCTCAATGCTGCCAGCCTCCACCATCTCCGAAGGCCGCACTCCACTCCCTGAGGGCCCTGGCCCATCCCTGCATCCCACGCAGGCCCCTCACCGGAGTCCTCGCTCTCCAAGGCCTCAGCTGTCCCCACCTGCTTCCGGCGAACCACAACAGAAGCACATTTACAACCTGGGTGTCATCAATCATATTCTCCAATTAAATATATTCCCAGGCAAAAGCTCTGGTAGTTTAGTTACAATCTTTTAAAGTGAAGAGTTGGAATGTACGTCCACTTCCAAACTGCTGCATGGCTCTTCCAGATTTCCTCTCTGCCCCCCTTTTTTAATGGAAACTACTAAAACAGGCCTAGAAATGTTTGATGAGTTGACAGTTGTGGCTTCTCCAGGCTCACGTGATCCAAACTCGGATGCTTGGCCACGGACTCATAGTTATAACGATTGGCATGTCCCAGGGGTTACTTGATTCCCTATTGGTGACCTTCTGATGAGCAAAGTCAATGGCGAAGCCGGATTCACTTAACGACCGTGCTACTTATTTAACAACTGTGGTCAAAAAGCTAATAAAATAGGGCAATGTCTCAATTGTGGTCGCAAGTTGAAGACAACCCACTATACAGGTGGTCCTCAACTTATGACCGCTCAAACTTAGGGAGTCTTCAAACTTACGACCAGAGATTTACAACCCTGATCCAAACTTCTGATGGTTGGCTCCTCCCCTTGGTGATCACATGACCAAGCACTTGGCAAGATGGTGGCCGTTCAGGGCCATGGGCCCCATTTCAGGTCACGTGACGTTGCTTTATCATGGTTTTGCTCAAAAAAAAAAAAAACCCCAAAGCCCCCAGCAATTATTTCGGATTATATGACATTATACACCACCGACAATGCTGCTGCTCTGCAAAGCGACCTTGACTACCAGTGAGTCACAAGGCCATTAAGTGAATCAGGCTTACCCCGCTGAGTTTATTTGTTGTATAAGGGGATCACGTGACCCACCCACCCTCCAGGACACTGTGACCGTCATAAATACAAGACAGTGGCCAAGCATCTGAATTTTGATCATGTCACCAAGGGGATGGTGCAGCGGTCGTTAAGTGGAGAAAAATGCCAGTATGTCACTTTTTCTCCAATGTTGTCATGACTTTGAATGGTCACTAAATGAACTGTTGTTATTTGAGGACTACCTATATTGGCAGATGCAGGGGTGTTTTCATTCTTGCCTATTTCCTTTTGCCCAAGACTGGAGGTTTTTAATCTATCTCCCTCCCTCCCTCCTTCCCTCCCTCCGCCTGCCTCTATGTATGTGTGTGTGTATACGTGCATGCATTCGTGTGTGTGCGTGTACGTAAAAGAAGAAACAGACATCCTGCAATCTCTGGAACCTAAAATTTCATTTTATGTACTTACTGAGCTTTCCTCAGCCTCTGCTGACATCGTCAGAGTATTAAGCTACCATTACAGAGACCTCTGCCTTTATACAACATTAACCATATATATATTTCTTTATCCATCCATCTATCTATCTATCTAAGCCAAATACCCCTCACGCATCATCACGAAATCTCCAGAACCATAAAGCCTACAAACTTGAAATTTGGCACGTAGGTTCCTCTTGGCTTCTCGGGGCTCACGAAGAAAGGATTTCGTGAAATGACCCTCAGAGCATTTAGAGTGTTTCCTATATTATTATTAACAGGCTCTGATGCTAAGGAGTTCTACTCCCCCTCCCCACCTGGACAGAAATCTCTTCCAAATGCAAAACACAAGCAGGGGAGTTTCAGTTTTAGTTTCACAGCAGCACCAAACAGCTTTAGTACAGAACAGTTGAGCTAAGCCACGCCCAGGCTCCTTGCTGTCTCCTTCTTGCTCACACAACAAATACTGTTTCAGTTTCCAAACAGCCCTCCACTCTCTCACCCACTGACAAGACGCTAGCCAGATGAATACCGATGGATGCTAGTAGGCAGAGGCAGCATTTTTCCCCCCTTATTTTCCTCCCACAAAACCAAGCCCCACCGCATAGTTTCACAGTGAAGCACGAGGATCCAGCTAGTGCTTTGAATATGTGCAATATTTGCAATTAATATTTTCACCCAGTTTAGTTAGAGAAAAGTTGTATATATATTTCCCCCCTCTGGCATCCCAACTGTTCGGGTGGAAGGCTTTTTATGGTTATATTTTGATTCGGAGACAGGATCTTGTAAACCACCCAAGGTTCGCTGGAGTGGGGCAACTATAAATCATCATCCTTCCTTGCCCACCATGTGAGGTGCCGTCCACAGCTGGGAAACGAGCCAGTTGTTTGACTCGGTCCTCTCCTGCCCCCCAAAACGGATCCCGGCGTTTCAGAAGCTGGAAAGGATCTAAAATGGAAGCCAAGGCTCTCCTCTCAGGCAGGAGGAGGAGAGGGGAAAGAGGGAGTCCAGCCCGACCCCAAAATATCACCCACACCCACACCCAGCCAGAGCGAGCAACCGGTCACTGTAGGAGGAAGCCAAGATTGTTCTGACTGTTGACCACTGCAGTTGACCCTCCAGAACTCGAGGGTGGGACCAGATGGACTCCAAGATGGAAAACCAGGATAGGTAAGATGAAGGGGTAAGAAGTCATGGGAAGCTCCATTTCTCCTCTCTCCCTCTCTCTCTCTGTATATCCGTCCATTTGCCCATCAGTCCATCTGTCTGTCTCTCTTTCTCTCTCTATTTATACGCTGCCCATCTATCTACCCATCCTCTCTCTCTTCATCATATCCATCCCTTGTTTCTGTCTGTCCATCTTTCTTTCTTTCTTTCTTTCCTTTCTTTCTCCTTCTTTCTTTCCCTCTTTTTTCTCCATCCATCTCTCCCATCCTTCCTTCATCTATCCATCCACCCATCCTTTCTGCATCATATGCTTTCTTTCTTTCCTTCTTTCTTTCACCTCTCTCCCTTCTTTCTTTCTTTCATCTATCAAATTTATATGTTCATCTATCCATCCATCCTTTCTGTGTGAGATTTTCTTTCTTTCCTTCCTTCTTTTACATCCCTCCCTCCCTTCTTTCAACTATCTATCTAATTTATATGCTGCCCATCTATCCATCCATCCATCCATCCTTTCTGTGTCATATTCTTTCTTTCCTTCCTTCCTTCTTTTACATCCCTCCCTCTCTTCTTTCATCTATCTAATTTATATGCTGCCCATCCATCCATCCATCCATCCATCCTTTCTGTGTCATATTCTTTCTTTCTTTCTTTCTTTCTTTTTCTTTCTTTCTTTCTTTCTTTCTTTCTTTCTTTCACCTCCCTCCCTCCCTTCTTTCATCTATCTTATTTATATGCTGCCCATCTATCTATCCTTCCATCCTCTGTGTCATATTCTCTTTCTTTCTTTTTCTTTTTCTTTCTTTCTTTCTTTCTTTCTTTCTTTCTTTCTTTCTTTCTTTCTTTCTTTCACCTCCCTACCTTCTTTCATCTCTCTCTCTCTCTCCCATCTATCTGTCTATCAGTTCAATCAGTCAATTCACCTCTTTACATCCATCCCATCCATCCATACTTCCTTCCACTCTTTCTCTGCCTTGCATCCATCCATCCATCCATCCTATCTACCTATCCATCTATCCATTCATCCATCCATCACACTCCCTCACCCCACCCCTCTCATTACTTTCCAGGGAGATTAAAACCCAAGCCAGGACCCAGACCAAAAGCCAGGCACCTCCACTGCCTACTCCATCCACTCACACCCGTCTCTCAGCAGGCCTGCAAAAGAAAGTAAGAAAGAAAAGAAAAGAATGCTTGATTTTATAAAGGAAACATTCCAAAAGGCTGCTGTGGCTGAGACCCCTCCCTGTGCGGGGTGGGGTGGGGGTGGGGGGTGGTACAGTTTCATTAACTCCAGACAGCCACCATGTGCCCTGTAATTGGGGAGGGGGTGCATGCCATTATGGCTAATTTGCTGTTGGGCTCCCACTTGGTTTCCCCATGGAAGAGAAAGAGCCAAAGACAGGAGCAAGGAATTTTCCAAACCTCCTTGGAGCAGCTCAACTTTTTAGGAATTCGGAGGTCTGGGCATTCGGAAAGCAAAGACTGACATGTGGTTATTTACAAAAAGTCCTGTTTGTGCACTTTTTTAGGAGCAATTAGGGGCTGGAAAGAAGCAAAGGCCACCCAGTCCATGAATTTTTGAGATACCAGCCAAGCAGATGCCTCCAGCAAAGGCAAAGGCACGGCATTCTCCCGGTTTTATTTCCGTCCCTTATTTAATTTTAACTCTCCAGAACACACTGCTATTTATTATCCCAGGCTGAGAACTTGCAGTCATTGCTGGGCTAAGCTGGGCAACAGCCAGAAATCCTCTCCCTGCTTTTCGGCCTGTGTATAATTACCGAAGAACAATTGCCAGTGGATGACATAAATTCTGTAAGAGACAGACAATTACTTGTTTTCCTTAGCTGTCGAAGCACAGCTTACAATGGGGAACAAGAGTTCAAGCACCAAAGGGAAAAAGATTGTTAACCTGTAATTTTAAAAGCCTTGAGGAAGCCCAGGGTTGGATTTTCATGAAATACAAGGAGACTTTGCAGTTATGAATGTCCCATCCAGAAGGGGATGGATTGGAATAGAGTAGAAAATAGAATAGAACAGAATAGAATAAATATTGGAAGGAAGAATAGAATGGAATGGAATAGAATAGAATTAGAATAGGAAAAAGTGAATAGAATAGAAAGAGGAGAAGAGAGGAGAAGAGAAGAGGTGAATAGCTGAATTGGGTAAATGCAGCTCTTGAATAGAATAGAATTAAAATAGGAGAAAGAATAGAATAGAACATAGAATACAATAGAAAGAGGAGAAGAGAAGAGAAGAGAAAGAAGAGGGGAGAGGAGAGGAGAGAAGAGGTGAATGGCTGAGTGAATAGAAAAGAATTAGAATAGGAGAAAGACAACAGAACAGAATAGAATAGAATAGAATTAAAACAGGAGAAAGTGAATAGAATAGAACATAGAATAGAAAGAGAAGAGAAGAGAGGAGAGAAGAGGAGAGGAGAGGAGAGGAGAAGAGAAGAGAAGAGAAGAGAAGAGAAGAGAAGAGAAGAGAAGAGAAGAGAAGAGAAGAGAAGAGAAGAGAAGAGGTGAATGGGTGAATTGGGTTGAATGCAACTCTTGAATAGAATAGAATAGAATAGAATAGAATAGAATGGAATGGAATAGAATCAGAACTGGAAGGGTCCTTGGAGGTCTTCTAGTCCAGCCCCCCTGCTCAAGCAGGACAACCTATACCATTCCAGATAAGTGTCTGTCCAATCTCTTTTTAAAGAGTAGTACGACAGCTTGCAAATTTCATTGAAATTAGCGGCTGTTGCACTAATGTCATTACTTTGCATTTATTTAGTTGCTTCTTCTCCTGCCTTCTGATGCTTTGGAAAATAAGTTGATGACTTCAATCAGAATAGAGCTGGAAGGGGGCCTGGAGGTCTTCTAGCCCAACCCCCTCCTCAAGCAGGAGACCCTGTACCATTTCAGTTCAGTCCCTTCTGAAAAACCTCCAGTGATGAAGTCCCTCGATAAAACCTCTCCTTGATCAGTTTCCTTCCAATGTTTCTTGTCCTGCCCTCAGGGGCTTTGGAGAATACGTTGACCCTCTCCTCTTCTTTATGGCAGCCCCTCCAAAACCGGAATCCTGCTATCATGTTTCCCCTAGTCCTTCTTTTCTCTACAATAGCCAAACCCAATTTATTTATTTATTTTGTTTGTCAAACATGCACAAGATAACCAGTGTAGGTATGAACATAAACAAGAACAAGGGAAGTAAATACAGATAAAATGGGGACAGTAGGACAGGGATGATGGGCACACTGGTGCACTTATGCACGCCCCCTTTAAGGACCTCTTAGGAATGGGGTGAGGTCCATGCAGTGGGTGGGATTCTACCGATTCGGATCGGTTTGGTGGAACTGGTTGTTATGATTCTGCACAGTTCAGAGAACTGGCAAATTGTGCCCTGGCTGTTCCCTCCCCTCTCCGCCCAGTCAGTCCTTATCACGCATGCCTGACATCAGTGACTGCCTTCTCCCCCACCTACTCATTCCTTAAAGTATTTCTTTTTCCCCTACCAACGATCAGCTGTTCCGACAATCAGCTGTGCCAGGATCCCCCGGCTGTCTTACTGCTTCGCCCAGGAGGAAAGAAGGAAGGAAGGAAGGAGAGGAGGAAAAAGGAAAGAGAGGAGGAAGGAAGGAAGGAAGGAAGGAGAGGACGATCTGCTGTTCCAATGACCAGCTGTGCCGGGATCCCCCTCGCTGTCTTACTGCTTCAGCCAGGAGGAAAGAAGGAAGGAAGGAAGGAGAGGAGGAAGGAAGGAGAGGAGGAAAAAGGAAAGAGAGGAGGAAGGAAGGAGAGGACGATCAGCTGTTCCAATGGCCAGCTGTGCTGGGATCTCCCTCTCTGTCTTACTGCTTCACCCAGGAGGCCCAAAAAATGGAGCATGGGGGGTGCAGGGGTACTGGGGGAAAAAAAGAAGCCACACCCACCCGGTCACATGGCCACTCCCACTTAGCCATGCCCGCAAAACCGGTCGTAAAAATATTTGCATTCCACTGCTGGATCCACGGTAGACAGTTTGAGGTTGAAGCTCTGAGGGGTTGAGGCTGCAACCACGGAGTCAGGGAGTGAGTTGCAGGCGTCGGCCACTCTGTTGCCGAAGTCGTATTTTCTGCAATTGAGTTTGGAGCAGTTTACCTTGAGTTTGGATCGCTTGTTTGCCTGTGTGTTATTGCGGTTGAAGCTGAAGTACTTGTTGACAGGTAGGACGTTGTAGCAGACAATTTTGTGTACGATGCTTCGATCGGACCGCAGTTTAGTTACTCTTTTTTGGCTCTACTCCTTTCCGGCTCTAGGGGACGATGCTCATCTCCATTACAAAGCTGAAGAGCCAGTGCTGTCCGAAGATGTCTCCATGGTCATGTGGCGGGCAGGTCTAAATGTCCAGGCACATGGAACGTTGTTACCTTCCCACGAAATGTGGTCCCTATTTTTCTACTTGCATTTTTTTTTTTTTTTGCATGCTTTCGAACTTCTAGGTTGGCAGAAGCTGGGATAAGGGACAGGAGCTCACTCTGCTACGAGGCACTGGGGATTCGAACCACCGAACTGCCGACCTTTCTGTTTTGACCAGCTCAGGAATTCTATTGTGAGTGGAGGATTCCTGCAGCCATTCTTCCTATGTTTGAATCTCCGGGCCTTTAATCATCTTAGTTGCTCTTCTTTGCACTTTTTCCAAAATCGCAACCTCTTTTTGTAAAGTGTTGGGAAGCAGTTGCATCAAGAGGAACATCCTGGCCAGGCCCGGAAGAAAGGAGCAAAGGGAACTCAAGTAGGACAGAGGCAGCAAGCAGCTCCTCTACAGAGAGACCTTTCAACTTTCCCATGACAAATCCCGGTTTGTTGTCCGTCTTGGCAGAGCGCCTGATGGCTCCCGGAAGGCTCTGCCCCTCGTCCCAGATGGCTAATCAGACCTTGGGAGGAAGCTCCGGGGACTCTCCCTGGGTGGGGATCTGATGTGCAAGAGGAAGCCTTCCCTGCTCTTTGGGAACAGGATCCACCCAGTTTCATTCCAGGAGATCAGGAGCCCGAGAGCAAATTGTGGGCCTGGGGGCAACCTGAGCCAGATGCAACTGAAAGGGGCTGCAGGGACAACATAAGAAAAATGTTGGGGATGTAGCAAAACCAGGGAGCCTTTGCAAATTATAGGTTGAGGGGGGGGGGAGAACGGTGCAAAGAAATGGGGGCCCTTTCCTTAAACCACGGAATTTGGCTGGTTGGGGAAGTTTTCCAGACCTCATTAAGTTGGAATCGCTGCCTTTCGAAAAACAACCGTCTACCCTAAATGGAAAACAGTCTTTTCATCAGACATGTGTGAGGGGATATGAAAAGAAACTCCATCTGGGGGCCCGAATGGCTGGTGTTGGCTTGTGAAGACACCCAGGATGACATAATGAAAAGGAGTCATGATTGCACAATCGCAATATTTGCTGCACCTCCAGCAATTTTGCAAAACGTGCGTTTGGCCCTCTGAGCGCTTACAGTGCAATTTTGCAAGGTGGGGAAACTGCCCCACCCCGCCCCCCAATCAGAGGCCTAAGGAACTGAGTTGGGGCAGGGGCCCTCATGCAATTCCCAACCGGACAAAAGTTAAAAGGTAAATGTAATCTGCGCGTGTCATTTCTGATGTAAACAAGACGTTGAGACTCTAGAAAGAGTGCAGAGAAGAGCAACCAAGGCAATGAGGGGACTGGAGGCTAAAACATGCAAAGAACAGTTGCATCTAATTTAATGAAAAGAAGAACTAGGGGTGACATGATAGCAGCCTTCCAGTATTTGAGGGGCTGCTGCAAAGAAGAGGAGGGGGTCAAATTATTCTCCAAAGCACCTGAAGTCTGGACAAGAAACAACGGATGAAAAGTAAATCCAGAAGAGAAGCAGCCTGGAATTAAGGCAAAATTTCCTGACAGTGAGAACAATTAATCAATGGAAGAATTTGTCTCCAGAAGTTGTGGCTGCTCCATCACTGGAGGTTTTTAAGAAGAGATTGGACGGTCACTTGTCTGAAATGGTCTAGCCCAGTGGTCACCAACCATTGGGCCGGGGACCACTGGTGGTCTGCAGAGAAATGTCCTCCCCAAAGCAATTAATCCAGGCTGCACAGGAACACAAGGCTTGCGTTGCTACAAGGTAGTGAGGGGGGTGGGGAAAGGGTGGAGGGGGCTACTTGCCACACTCCCCCCACGCGCCTGGCCTGGCCACCGGGCTGCTTCTTTCTGCTTCTTCCTTCTTCTGCTTTTGGCTGCACACAAGGAAAGCAGCAAAAGTCTTGCCTTCTTTCCCCCAAACTCCACCAGAAATGAGTCTTTGGGACCCTGCAAGGCCTCCTGCTCCAAGAGGTTAAGCTGACAAAGACTCCTTTCTGGCGGAGTTTGGGGGAGAGAAAGAAAGACTTCTGCGGCTCCTGCTGCTTTCCTTGCATGAAGCCAAAAGTCTCTCCCTCTCTCTCTCCCCAAGAATGGAGCTGGAGACAGTATCCTGCGATCCCAAATAAAGAACAGTCAATTGGTAGGAAACAGGGTGGGAATTTTCCTGCAGACTTTTTGGGGAATTTTCCCAGGATCTCTGCTGCTTTCTGCAGAGACCCTGGGAAAACGTCAGCAAGCCACCCTCAGTCAAAATTCATATCAGTGGTCCATGGGATTAAAAATTACGAGTTTGGTGGTCCCTGAAGTCCGAAAGGTTGGCAATCTCTGGTCTGAACAGGGGATTGGACTAGGAGATCTCCAAGGTCCCTTTGAACTCTGTTATTCTGTTATTCTGTACATCGTGATCGTATCTGTAGGAGCTACACTCACAAACCCACAGGTGCTCCACAAGGTTGCTTCTTGTTCTGATCAAGGCTTCCTAGACTGTAATTATGCACACGCTTACTTTAAAAACAAATCTTATTTTATTGCAACACTGGGAATTGTTTTCATTCTCAGCCAGTAATGAATCTCAAATAGTTCCTCCAGATAAGCACCCACCTTTCTTTCCTGTGAAGAGCTGCCAATAACAGAAGTGTCAATTGAACAAGAAAAAGACCCAACCAAAGTACAAAGAGCTTCAAGAATGAATCCAAACAGAGTGAACGACTTTGCTTCCTGCAAAGGTTCCATCACCTTGGCCTGTCCTTTATACCTTATGGGAGGGGCAACTCCCAAGTTGTCCCTTTTGCTTCAGCTGCTCTCACCTTCTAGCAGCTCTGTGCATATGCACACTTGGAACAGGCTCCCCTGGGTCCTCTGCCTCGCTACTGCAAGATTCCAGAGGCTCCGGAGGCAGCAACCCAATCCCAGGTGGTCCTGGCCCCATCTCTGCCTTGGACGCAGGACCCTCATCCTAGTCCTCTCCAGACTGGTCCCTGTTCTTCCTCACTGTCCGATTCTACTGCCCTCTGCACCGGCTGCTGGCGAACCACAACACTTCTTGCCAAGAGACCACAAGCTACTGGTCTTTGGCAGGTTTAGAGGTTTGGGAGATGAAGGACTAACCAGCCTGCTCAAATTGCAGTTGGCTCCAAAGTCACTAAATTGGCATATTTCCTTTCTAATCATTTTTGGAAAGTGTTTGTTAAAAGCTTGTTAAGGTTTGGAGAAGGGATCAAAAAAAAAAAAAAAGGAAATNAAAAAAAAAAAAAAAAGGAAATGAAATCAAGTTTTAGGGCATTATTTGAAGGGACTAAAGCTCAAGACTATTGGAAGAAAAAGGAAGGAACATAACATATCGGTTTATTTGACCAAGGCTAAAAGAGAGATGTTATCTGTTATCTTTTAATGGAGTATTTTTTTTTTCCTGGTCCTAGGATTGAAAATGGGGAGGCTTTAAAGATTTGTTTACAGCTGGGAGATGAATATGGGAAGAAGAGAACATATGTTGCATAATTTTAAGCCGTGGTGGTGCAGTATTGCAGGCTGACTCTGCATGTCCACTGCCAGCAGTTCAATCCTGACCGGCTCAATTGACTCAGCCTTCTGTCCTTCCAAACTTGGTAAAATGAGGACCTGGATTTTTGGGGGCAAGAGGCTGACATTGTAAACTGCTTAGAGAGGGCTGGAAGGCATTCGGAAGTGGTATATAAGTCTAAGTGCTTTCGTTATTGCTATTCAGAGAAGAGGAAAAGTTACCAAAATTGTTTACATCTGTGATAAAGTAGGAAGTCACTTCTTCATATATTTTGTTTCTTTTCTTTTCTCAACTATATCCTTCATTTTTTTTCTTTCTTTTCTCTTTCTCCTTCTCCACAAAGCTGTTTTTCAGAGGCCTGGGAAAGAACCAGAGAAGGGGCAAAGGAACATGGAGATAAGAGAACCGAGAGTCAGTTTGGTGTAGTGGTTAAAGGCCCTGTCATATTGGCTGATGGATGCAAAACATATGTAAAAAGGACACAGCGGACGAGAAAAATGTTCCATCCATTGTTATCCACTCTCAAAAGTGCCCCGAATTTGCATAACCAGAGCGGCAACACGGAAAGGAACGGACGGGGGGAGGACGCAGGGCGGATGGAAGCGGATGCTCCAACGGAAGCCTAGCGGATGGAAGGGATGGAGCGGATGGCACGTCCGCAAGGCTTCCCGTGGGAGAACAGCGAAGGCGACGCGCAGCGGAAGGAGCCGGATGCAGAAGCAGACAGCAAAGCGGATGAAGCGGGATGCAGAGCTGGAAAGCCTAGCGGATGCCTAGCGGATGCCTTAGTGGATGCAAAGCGTTCACTGCCATGCGGGGAGGATGCATTGCGTCAGCCTGCGGATATAAAGGGAAGCAGCTCGCAAGCAGGTCACCATTCAGAGGAAAGACCTGCTTCCAGACACAGCTCCAGCCAGCCAGCACCAGCCACAACCATGGGGAAGAAGAGGAAGCCTCTGCCCATCTGCTGCCAGCCCTGGCAAGAAGGACAGGGCCACCCTCCCACCCCCTGGCCCTACTCTGCTTTGCTGGGGTCTGCTGCAGGCTCGTCTTGGCTGGAACTTCTGCTGGGCTTACTCTGCTGGCACTGCTCCTGGTCCTGCTGGTGCTCCTGGTCCTGTCCTGCTGTGCTCCTGGTCCTGCTTTGCTGCTACTGTTGTTGCTGCTGGTTGGTGTGGTGGTGGTGTGGAGGAGAGAGCCTACAACCTCGAAGCCCTTCTGATGAGGGCCTCTGCCAAGGGAGGAAGAGGCAACAGAGAACGGGAGAGGAGGCAATACACATGAAGAGGAACATGAGGATGAGGTGCTGGAGTGGCTGAGGGAGAACGAGTATCTATGGCGGAAGGGACACAGGCCTCTATCGTGACACCAAGCGGAAGCAGGCTGCTTGGAGAGAGAAGGCGGAGAGCCTGGGCTACACTTCGGAGGTGCTCCTCGCTGGGTGAAGCACATGCACACCTGGTACGGGAAGCTGCACCTCAAGAAATCTGGCCAGGCCGCGGTCAAGCTGACGACAGAGAGACCTACGTGATGGCCAAGTGCAGCTTCCTGGGGTGAGATCCGCCACACAGGAGCAGCCCCTCTGTCTACCCTCCTCTCAGGAAGCCTGCTGAGACCAGTCCTCTTCCGGCAGAGAGTCAGCTCCTGTCTCCAGGCAGGTATCTGTGGAGCGTCACGACGGAGACCCCCCCCACAGCTGTACTACCCGTGGGAGGTGTGGAGGACCTCCTGACCAGTGGGGAAAGGGAGACGGCACTTCCACACAGCCCAACCGCACCACCCCCAGCTCCACCTCCACAGAAAGGCAGAGAGGCAGACTGGAGGGGCAGAGCCACACTGTCCTGCTGGAGATCAGGGACACCATCGGCAGGCAGCGTAGATCTCCTTCTCAGCTGGTACACACCGACCCGCCCCATCTCCTCCAACCGAAAGCCCTTCCTCACCTACGTCAACCAGACCCTCGATGAACATGGCGGAACCCCAGTAACCAGGTGGTGAAGGACAGGATCACCGAATCTTCTTCACAACCCTCCCAGACCCAGATGAACCTGCTCCCCACCCAGTCCGGGTCTGCTCCTCCACCCAGTGATGTCACTGCCCTTCCAAGGCTTTCCACAGGCCCTCACCTACCAAGGCTAGGCTACCAGGAGCTCCAGCAGTACAGGCAGCCCTTCCCAGTCCAGGCACAGGTACATCGAACGCCACCGGTGCCACCGATGCAGCCACGCCAACCGCATGCCAGCCAGCGCCTGATGCCCAGCCACGCACCATGCTACCCAGCCACAGATGCCACCCACGCCACAAGATGCCACCAATGCCTCACCTGCCCAGCTGCAACAGACCACACCCACTACACTCTCCTTCCTACCCACAGCAAGCCAAGCCCGGCCTCAGAACATCTGTCATCGGTCTTGGACTGACACCCCATGTCCTGGAGGAAGGGCTCTCAACATCACGGGACTGAGCCAGCTCTCTGAGAGCTTCCGCACACACCTCCCTGTTGTCCTTCTCGGGGCCAGGCACCCAATGGACGCTCAGACGCGCACTCCAGCAGCAGCCACCTCCACAGCACCTGGACCCTTCACCCTGAGACCATGGGCAGCCTCAGAATGACTGAGAAGAGTGCCAGAGACTGGGTTGCTACTGTTGACGTGTTATCTTTTGCTTGGACACTTTACTTCGGGTCATTTTGCTTCTTACAGTTTGAGTTATAAATAAAGTTTATCTTTGCTTCACACACTTGCTTCAGTTCTTTTAGTCAATAAAGTCTTGGTGGAAACTTTTAGAAATGGTTAGCCTTTTGCATGCTTGTGGGATGGGTAAGGAATGCAAGTGGGATGGGCAGTGATACCGTTGTGGGATGGGAATAGCTGTGGGATGGGCAGGGATACCTTTTGGGATGGGTAAGATAGCTGTGGAGATAGATAAACCTCAGCGCAGCATAGTGGGACTGTATGGTCCACCCTCCCAGGTGCCACACCCTATGGCCCTTTATTAATCAAAGTAATATATCATTGATCACACATGTCAACATAACCAACTCTTTATTATGCCGTTCTATTGTTGGTTCATTGTAGGCCACTCAACATACATGGCACATCTCATCCGTTGGATGAGACAGGCTAAGGAAGCATCCATTAAGCAATCTATCATCCTGTCTTGCCAACTCCACTGCTCCAGCTGGGAAGTTGCACCAGTGTCCTCAGGAGGTTGCGCTGCTTCTTCCCTTCACGTGAGCTCTGTTGGGGCCTTGCACATCCACAGTGTCTATCAGGTTTCGCCCTTGCCTCCATTCCCAGGCTCCATGTCCCCATTGCCTTGCTGGAGGTCCACGAGCCTGTTCTGCAGAAGACTGGGGTAGCGGGTGCGCATGAGATTGTGCAGGATGCAGCAAGCTCCATGATCCTCCTCGCGGTCTGTGGCGATGCTGCATGGTGATGAAGAAGTACCTGGAACCTGTTGGCCAGGATGCCAAAGGCGTTCTCCACCAACCCGCCTTGCCCTGGACAGCTGTAGTTGAAGATCCTCTCTTCCATGGGTGAGGCATCTGGAAGTGTAGGGCTTCATGAGGTAGGTGTGAGGGAGAAGGCGTCATCCCCCACGATGAAGTAGGCACATCTTGGTGTCATTGGCAGGGGTTCTGGATCTGGGAAGCCCACGATAAGGTTGCGTTCCAGCCCATCCTTGAGGTGACTGGGTTGTAATACCTGGGCATCTGAACATGAGCCTGCCTGAAGCATCGATGTACATGAACTTGTAGTCAGCATCACCATGGCAAGAGGACGATGCTGAAGAAGCCCTTGGAGTTGAAATAAAGTGGACCCCGACTGGCTGGCGCTTTGCAGGCCACTGCTTCCCATCTATGGCTCCAACGGTGTGGGGGAAGTTCCACCTCTGATACACTGCCTCCTGCAACTTTCCTCCAGCTTTCAGTGGTGGGACACTGGAGAGGCTCCTCCAGGTATCTTCGATGATGGCCTGCACCACTTTCTGACCACAATGCTGATGGTGGTGTTGTGGCACCCTCCAGCCGTACTGCATGCTGCTGTAGGTGGTCCCTGAGGCCAGGTGGCGCAGAGTAGTGCCACCTTGAGCAGGGTCCAGAGCTGGGTGGAAGTTGGTGTGTTGCTTGGTCAGCCTGGGTCCAGCTGCTCCACAACTTCGTCAAACATGCTGGCGGCATCCTAGAAGTTCTGGATGCACGAGGGGTCTTCGTTCCTCAGCTCCACCATCAGCTTGTTGATCAGGTCCGTCTCGCTCTTCTCCGATCCATCTTCGGACCAGACGCTTCTTGCCGCCTCCTTTTCTCCCTCGTAGAACAGTTGAAAGAGCCTGTAGATGGCTTCGCACTGTTGTAGAACAATGGCGGCTACCAAAAGGGGTGTGCGACGATCCATGGTGGAGATGACTGGATGCTGTGGAAGGAGCAAGAGAGGCTGAAGAGGTGTTGCACAGCAGGCTGCTGGTCTGAAAGTGAGATCCAGGTAGTTCCTCCCCCTTTTTATAGAAATATAGTTTTCCGCTAGGTGTCTTGTTGCATCCTCTAGGCATCCATTGCAGACATCCTAAATATCCGAGATACGTCCCCCTCTGGCGAACGTTTTTTCCGTTTAAAATGCTTTCTATGCGAGCTGCATCCCTTTCATCCTTTCTCCGTCCCGTGCTACTAACGCTGCTGCGTCCGTTCCGCATCCATTTGGCTTCCTCCCTGTGTCCCGCTTCCGCTGGAAAGGATTTGAGTTGCGCGGATGCGCAGCGGATGCCTAGCGATATAGCGGATGCGTAACGGATGCGACACAGAACGGAATGTTCCCCGTATGCGTTGCGGATTGCAGAGGCGACGTGTTGGATACATTTTCTGCTCAAAAAGTTTTGTGCAGGCTCAAAACCTTCTGAAGCATGAAATCACACTAGACGGATGCTGGACGGATAGAGAGGATAGAGAAACGGACGCAGTGAGTACAGAACGGTAAGCAATCCATCGCGTTAACCAACGGATGGCAAGTGTTTCTCTCCATTTTACATCCTCTTTCCATCCGCTGGTGCAGTGTGACAGGGGCTTAAGGGACACCCTTGGAATCAGGAGACGGTGAGTTCTAGTACCACCCCAGGCATAAAATCCAGTTGGGTAACCTTGAGTCAGTTACCAGCAGATGGGGAGTTCTAGTCCTGCCTGAGGAATGGAAGCCATTGGGTGGCTTTGGGCCAGTTCCCTCTCTCTCAGGCTAACCCATCTCGCAGGGTTGTTGTGGTGGGTGAAATAGGAGGAATCTATATATATAAAAAGCAAAATACCCCTCATGCATCATCACAAAATCTCCAGAACCGTAAAATCTACAAACTTGAAATTGGGCCCAGATGTTCCTCTTGGCTTCTCGGGGCTCACTAAGAAAGGATTTTTCAAAATGACCACCAGAGCATTAAGAATATTTCTATTGTTATTATTGTTGTTGTTGTTGTTGTTGTTGTTGTTGTTGTTGTTGTTGTTAACAGGCTCTGATGCTAAGGACTTCTACTCCCCCTCCCCACCTAAAAAGAAATCTCTTCCAAAGGCAAAACACAAGCAGAGGAGTTTCAGTTTCAGTTTCAGTTTCAGAGCAGCAAGCAGCTTTAGGACAGAACTGTTGAGCTAAGCCACACCCAGACTCCTTGCTGTCTCCTTCTTGCTCACACAGCAAGTATTCTTTCAGTTTCCAAACAGCCATCAATTCTCTCACACACTGACTGGATGCTAGCCAGATGAATACCAATGGATGCTGATTGCCAGAGGCACAATTTTGTTTTCCTTATTTTCCTCCCCAAAAACTAAGCCCAACCACATAATTTCACAGCGAAGCACGGATATCGAACCAGTATAAGATATGTTTACTGCCTTATTTATACAGTAATAAAGCTGGGATAAAAATCGTAGAAGAAACTGTGAAGAAATAAGCATCCCAATGTTGCAAATGGCAGGTAGAGGAACAGCTCCACAGGTGGGCGGAGAGACCCAAAGGCATCCAGAAGCCCTGGGTGGAAGAGGCCCCCAACTGGGAAGAGGGCACCTGGGCAAAACCTGGGGGGCACCTGGAAGAAAAAAGACAACCCTGAGGCCAGGTGAGCCTTGCACAGCAACTGAGGGGGCGGTGGAAGGACTGGGGAAATTAGACCACCTTCCTTTCCAGGCTCCCTTGTCCTGCTGGATCACTCCCAAAGTTGCCTGGGGAGGGGATTTCTCCCTGGAGTTGCACCACCTGGCTGGGCTGCCTTACCTGAGCCCCCTCCACCCACTGCATTCCTATGACTCTCCCTCCGACTCTAAAGTCACTTTGGGAAAGCAGGAAGAGCGGCACATAAATTACCTAAATAAATGCATAAATAAATGTATAAATAAATAAATAAGATAAATGAACAAAAAAGTATATTTGCCAAACAAATTTGCTTAAACGAATAACAATTTGCTAAATAAATGCGCTCCACAAATGAATCAACGTGCTAAAACAAATAAATGTGCTAAACAATAAATAAATGAACAAATGTGCCAAACAAATAACATTTGCTAAACAAATCCGCTAAATAAATAAGTATCCTAAATAATAAGCAAGCAGACATTCTAAATAAATAAATATGTTAAATCAATGAATGATTAAATGTGCTAAATAAAGAAATAGCTATCCTATATAAGAAATAAATACAAGTAGTCCTTGATTTACAACCACAATTGGGACCAAAATTTCTGTTGCTAAGTGAGACAGTGGATAAGTGAGTTTTGTCCCCATTTTCATGACCTTTCTTGCCATTGTTGTTAAGTGAATCACCACAGTTGTTAAGTGAGTAACATGGTTGTTAAGCAAATCGGGCTTCCCCTATTGACTTTGCTCATCAGAAGTTTGCAAAAGGGATCACATGACCCTGGGACACTGCGACCGTTGTAAGTACGAGTCAGTTGCCAAGCATCTGAATTCTGATCAAATGACCATGGGAATGCTGAAATGGTCCTAAGTTGCTTTTTTACTGCCATTGTAACTTCGGTTACTAAATGAACTGTTGTAAGTTGAGGACTACCTGTAAATAGGAATAACAGAATAATGGAAGGGGCCTTGGAGGTCATCCAGTCCAACCCTCTGCTCAGAATCACATAATAACAGTTGAAGGGACCTTAGAGGCCACCTAGTCCAACCCCCTGCTCAGAATGGCAGGACAACAGAGTTGGAAGGGACCTTAGAGGCCACCTAGTCTGACCCCCTGCCCAGAATCACAGAATAACAAAAGGGACCTTAGAGGCCACCTAGTCCGACCCCCTGCTCAGAATCACAGGACAACAGAGTTGGAAGGGACCTTAGAGGTCAACTAGTCCAACCCCCTGCTCAGAATGGCAGGACAACAGAGTTGGAAGGGACCTTAGAGGCCATCTAGTCCAACCTCCTTCCCAGAATCACAGGGCAACAGAGTCGGAAGGGACCTTAGAGGTCATCTAGTCCAACCCCCTGCCCAGAATCACAGAACAACAAAAGGGACCTTAGAGGCCACCTAGTTTGACCCCCTGCCCAGAATCACACAATAACAAAGGAGACCTTGGAGGCCACCTAGTCCAACCCCTTGCTCAGAATCACAGGATAACAGAGTTGGAAGGGACCTTTGAGGCCAGCTAGTCCAACCCCCTGCTCAGAATCACAGGACAACAGAGTTGGAAGGCACCTTCGATGTCATCTAGTCCAACCCCCTTCCCAGAATCACAGGGCAACAGAGTTGGAAGGGACCTTAGAGGCCATCTAGTCCAACCCCCTGCTCAGAATGGCAGGACAAAAGAGTTGGAAGGGGCCTTAGAGGTCATCTAGTCCAACCCCCTTCCCAGAATCCCAGGGCAACAGAGCTGGAAGGCACCTTAGAGGTCATCGAGACCGACCCCCTGCCCAGGCAGGCACGTCAAGGGAGAAACATGCTTGGGGGTGCCCAAGAAATCCGTCCCAGAAGGGCCCCGGCGGAGGGACGGAGGATCCGGCCGCCGCTCACCTGGATGTAGGCGCGCTGCAGGTAGCTGTAGGGCAGGCGGCGCTGGAAGTCAGCGCGCACCTCCTGGCCGGCGGGGGCAGCGGCGGCGGCGGCGTCCTCGGGGCCCAGGCAGGCGCGGAGGCATCGGGCGCGGCGGAGGAAGGCGCCGGCCAAGGGCAGCGGGTCCCGCCCGGCCTCCAGCGGCTCTTCCCGGCGGCAGCGCCGCCCGCAGCCCGCTCGCTTCTCCCGCAGCCGCCGCTCCGCGCTCAGCGCCCGCTCCAGCCCGCGCACGGCGCCCGCGAAGTCCGCCCGGGAGTGCGCCTCCAGCCCCGCCGCGTAGAGAGCCTCGAAGGGCGGCTCGGACTCGGAGCTCGCCCGCAGCAGCAGCGGCAGCCCCGCCGCCCACAGCAGCAGCGGCAGCCCCGCCGCCATCCCGGGCAGGTGCCGGCAAAGGAGCCGGGCCAGTTTCCCCGGAGGCTCCGGCAAGCGCTGCCCGGGCGCTCCGCCTGGCCCGCTGGGGAGGAAGAGGCGGCGGAGGAGGCGCCGCTCCGGGTCTCCGCCGTCTCGGCTCGGCGCTGCGGGGGGACGAGCTGCCGGTCCCGCGATCGGGCTTCTCTCCTCCCTTCTGGCCCGCCCCTTCAGCCGGGCGCCCCGGCCGGGGAGGGATCCGCGCAGAGATCCCCAGGGATCCGGACCCTGCGCCCTGGATGGCGCTTGGCGGCCGGCGAGGGAATCGCTTCCAGATCCCCGACCGGGGAGGAAGGAGCGCGCTCAGCCCTCTGGATCCCCAAGGGGGGGGTGGGGGGCTGCCCCAAAGAGGAGGGGATCCACTTCTTTTCCAAAGCATCGGAAAGCAGGAGAAGAAGAAGCAACGGATGGAACCTCACCCAGGAGAGAAGCAACCTGCAATTCGGGAGACGTTGATTAACAGTGGGAACAATTAACCAGTGGAACTGCTTGCCACCAGAGGTTGTGGGTGCTTCCTCGCTGGAGATCGGACAGCCACTTGTTTGAGATGGTACAGGGTCTCCTGCTTCAGTAGGGGGTCGGACTCGAAGACCTCTGAGGTTCCTTCCACTTACATAGGAATCTATCATTCTGGAAGGAAGGAAGGAAGGAAGAAAATGGATGGAAACTACTCAAGGAGAGAAGCAACCTGGAATTAAGGAGAACCTTCCTAACAAGTCAGGACAATTAACCAGTGGAACTGCTTGTCACAAGAAGTTGTGGATGCTCTACCATGGGAAGTGTTTAAGAAGAGACTGGACAGCCATTTGTCTGAAAGAGGATGGGGTCTCCGGCTTGAGCAGAGGGTTGGACTAGAAGACCTCTGAGGCCCCTTCCAGCTCTGTTTTGATTGGTTGATTGATTGATTGACTGACTGACATACAGTTAATTAGTGATGGGGAGTTGATGGAGGAGAGACCACAGGGAGATCCCCCAGGGCTGTAAGCTAGACGAGGAAGAAAACCCCAAAATAAATTAGCTGCCTGGGTTTCCCCCCCATCCAAATGCTCAAATTAATTAATTTAATTAATCTCCTTAGAGCTAAGATGCTAATTTATTGACCTCTATCCCATTTCCAGGATGGTTGTAAGCCGCCCAGAGTGGCCTGAAAGGAAGAGGGACGGCATATTGATTGAACGAATAAAATAACTTCCCTAAATATTCTAATATAAAATTTTCAATCAGTTTCCAAAAATTCAAATCAGTTTAATTCTGCACAGCCTGGCTGGGGAATTCTGGGAGTTGAAGTCTTCAAGTTGCCAAGGTGGAGACACCCACCTCACGGTACAACTGAGGTGTCCAACCTTGGCAACTTGAAGACCAGTGGACTTCAACTCCCAGAATTCCCCAGCCAGCATGAATTCTGGGAGTTGGTCCACAAGTCTTAAAGTGGCCAGCTTTGGAGACTCCCCCCCCCCCTGCCCTGNGTGGCCAGCTTTGGAGACCCCCCCCCCCCCTGCCCTGGTGGGACAGATGGCCCTCTGCCATGGCCTCTTCGAGTTCGACGTTGTTCTGGCCCACCGGCGGCTGGTAGAGCTGGCAGCAGAGTCGGGCAGTAGTGAGGAGGACGGGGAGGAACCTGGGTGAGTCTTGGAGGCCCGGAGGAGGCTCTGCGTCAGAGGCTGCCTTTGGGCTCAGACAGCAGTGAAGCGGGGGAGCTTCTGGAGCCAGTCCCCAGCCTGCGCATGCACGGGGCTAGCAGAAGGCAAGAATAATTCACAGAAAGTTTACTTTATTTTACGTGAGTATTTTTAATATTTATTTGATTTGTCAATCGCTTACAAGATACAGGTATAAGAATAAATATAGTTTTGAATACATGAG